>SNQJ01S0002004.1:36332-55415 GCA_010110895.2 Picea sitchensis | reverse complement strand
TAACTAAGGAAATAACTTATGATTCTCAACTTAATCAATCAATTAGTGAGATGACAGTCACATGCAGATTGAATAAGCATCAATAAAGAACATTCACTCATAAGATATCAGAGAACATAAAAGAAAAGTCTGACAACACAACTAAAGGAAGCTTGCAATGTTTCATATAATAAGAATAAGTCTCTCTTACAGTAGAAGCATGTAGAACCCAAAATCGAACCCTTGGTTCATCTTCTATCCTAAGCTTTATAGCATTACAAAGTAGTTCTAATATCCTAAAAACAAGGATCATATATACTAAAAATAATAAGTCAAAATTCAGTTGCAAAAGAAGTGGGATGCTTCCCCAAAATGAGGCAAATCCCAGATTTCTCTCTGTTGATTGTTGGTGTAGTGCAGAACAGCCTCCCAAGGCTAACTGATGACTCTTCCAAGAGGTAAAATTCGAATTTGCTGAGGTGTGCCAAAATCCCTATATTTTTGCCTTTGAAAAATGTACCAAACTTGATTAAAACACCTCTTCTTTTCCTTTATCCATCAAAGTAACCATTGGATCTAACTTAATAATTCACCACCTGTCTATTCCAAGAGCTTTCATCTTATTATGATTCAAAAATTTCAAGTATTCTGGTTAAAACAGGCTTTCGGTGGTTAACATAGAAGACTTCTGGGTGAATTAACCACCGAAAGCGCAGCTTTCGGTAGTTAATGAACAGTGGTCCTGTTCGCCTAAACCACCGAAAATGAAAGTTTTCCAGAAATAATCTGCTTTGGGAAAAATCAATTTTCTCAGCCGTGGAATGTCCGTTTTGCATGCTCCAATAGTCGATCGACATCTACAGATCATAAGCTTTCCAATGGTGCAATAATTTTTGGATTTAGAGCTAGGGAAGCTAGTCAAATTTTCCTTACAAGATTGGGCATCATTCTTTCAAAAATGCCAGTGTGTTTTTTATTGCTAACACGAGGACTACACAATTTTTTGCTATCTATCAAAATTCAATTTGACTATGGTGAGCCCTAAAAAACATTTTTTAGGGCCTCAAAATGGCCTCACAAGTGAGGGACCTGAAAACTAGGGAAAAAACTGCCAAAATGAGCCAGTTAGAATTGGTGGGAGGCCATTGACATCCATATGGATCAACAACTCATTATGAATGAACTAAAACTTATGTTTTCCTTCTTTCTACTCATGCTTTTCCTAGTTTTGCGCCTGCATGCTGCTTTTGCATGCTGAATTGTTTCTTTTCCTCTTTGCTTACTTTTCTCTTTCTTTGCTTCATTCTTATTTCCTTCTTTTTCCCTCTTTCCACTCTCTTTCTTTCGCTATTTTCACTGTTATGTGTTCCTTTATTGTGCACTTTTCTTCAGAATCAATCTTCTTCTATTGTGTAGTCTTCCAAGACTTAGTATTTTCCTTCAACATTGTATTTCAAAAATGCCTATCCAACAAAAATACTTTTCACATTTACATTGTCTGGCCATAACCACATATATATATACATTGTGCATTAATTAATCTGTGGATTATAGTGGGGATGTTACATTCCCTCTCCCCTACAATTGTTCATCATCCTCGATGCACTAGACCATGTTGAAATACATATATAAAATTACATCACAATACTTAGGAAATAAAAGAAAATTCAGCAATCTTTACCCTTCAACAACAATCCCAACAACAATCTCTCATTCTTCTCAACTTGCTAGCCCAAGGAATGCACCCCCTTCATTGACTTCAGTTCATTGGGCTGCACCATTCTTTTATCAGGGATATCAACATAGACAACCGGGAATTTCAAAGATGTAGTTCTAGTAATCGATTGTCCAAAATGGAGTCTTGTGTTTTCATTTTCTATTTTCTGCAAAATAGGAAAAAGTTTGTAGGTATTCCTCCTGCATCATTTCTTCATTCTCCCATGTTTCATCTTCAGGACCGTATCCAACCCATTGAACCTTTACTAGATCTATGACTTTCTTCCTGAGCACTTTGAAATTTTGGTCCAAGATAGGTACTGGTTCCACTCAGAAACCCCCTTCATGCGCCACCTGGATCATAGTCCAATCAAACATGTGGTTAGGGTTAAGCACATATTTCTTTAATAATGACACATGAAATATATTGTGCACTCTCATGGATACATGCGATGCTAGCATGTATCCAACTATCCCTATATTTTCTAATATTTCAAGAGGCCCACAATATCTTGCTTCCAACTTTGGGCAACAACCCAATCTTATTGAACTTGTTTTTGCTTCAAATTTTAGGAAAGCATGTTCCCCAACTTTAAAATATCTAAAAAATATGTTATTGTCTGTATAACTCTTTTGCCTCTCTTGGGAAAGCTTGAAATTCTGCCTGATCCTTGCCATCTAGTCTTCCATTTCCTTTAACAAATTTGGCCCAATGATGGCTCTATCAGGTGGGTTATCCAAACTCACTGGTGTGTTGCACTTACTTCCATACAAAGATTCAAATGAACCCATTTTTAATGAGGCTTTATTCCTCAAGTTTTTTTTTTTTTTTTTTTTTCTCATTTCAAACGGTTTGATCCCTCTTGGTGCATGATAAGTACAAATTTAAAATGGATTTGTGTTTGTTGTGTGTGTGTGTGTGTGTGTTTATAGGTTTGGATTGTATGTTGAGTAAAGAAGGAATTACACATCTCTCAACTATTAGTGGAATAAGAAATTTTTAGTTTCAATTACTTTACCTCTCTCCCTATATATAATGTTGATTATTTATGGCAGAAATTGAAATTTTTTCGTTGTTAACACCTTTTTGAAACACCACATTTCATCTCCATTTTGAGCATGGAACTACACATCTCCCTCACAATGGGGTGCCTTTCTACTCAACAATTTGAAAATAGGCTAACCTCTTAATACAAGACAATGAAATTTTTCTATGCAAACCACAGTCATATAAATATTGAATGAAACAATCTAAATTTTAATATAAATTTAGAATATGCAATTTTTTAAGAAAAATAAAACACTTTTCACTATAAATTTAATAGGTTTTATGTGTCACCATATGGGGTGATTTCTATATATAATGATTATGAGGGAGGCACGATCGAGGCAGTGCCTAGCCTAAGAACCCAAATGGATGCATGCTTCCATCCTTGTCATATACACATCATTTGAACTCCATCTCCGGATAACACACCTTGTTATGTTCATGTCTTTTTATGGTAACATACATTGGAGGGTTATCATGAATAGGCAGACACTCAGATTAGTCTCGCTCACACCTTGTATTCGCATGATGGCCAGGAGGTTTGCAAAGTTTCTAGGTTCAGGAACAACTTGGGATATGGAGATGAGAAACATCATATTTCCTTGGAGCGACATCATTTGCATCATGACAAGGAAGAACCCACGTATCCAACTCACCTCCTCCCTCATAATGGTCTCAATCATGGAAAATGACTCAGGTAACTCTAATGGTTTCATTATGAGTTTGCATGAGTTAAATAGGTTATGTGAATGTACATATTTAGGATTACCTTTCTCGGGAAATATTGAATACTCCCCTATTTCTCTTACCATTTCTATTATTCTTTCTTTCTCTTTTATCATTATGAAAATAGCCCCGAGATGTAGGAAGAACACCCATCTTTTCCCTCTGTAGCCCTCTCGTGCAGGAAAGGTTTCCATTGATGCACCATAGTTTTATGAGGACTATGTTACAGAGAAAGATAAGGCCAAGATGACAAAACTAGAGGTCGAAGTTCCTCAAATCAGGGAATTTCATGATGATGAAGAGGTAGAGGCTCAGGTCAGAAGCTTCATCCTAGACCTGGGTTTTACCCAAACCCGTAATTCAAAGTTTTGTCGAACTCTTGAACTGTACTAGCACACCAAAACCATGGTAGCCATGGGTATGTTCCCCAAGGAGAAATATTTTTGACAATTAAAGAGAAGACATGAAGCTTTGAAAATTTAAAATGCTTATCTAATGAATGTGTTCACTTGGCTTGCCAAGTGTCAGGGGGAAATTTTGTCCCTCCTGCAAGAAGCTACGCAGGTGTAGAGACCTCAAATGATACAACTCATAGGAAGACCGTGGACCTCACCATCCCCCAAGTTCCGACATTATGCTCTCTTTTTCATGCTCTATTTTTCTTATGTTACTATGCTATGCAGGCTTCTAGAGATAGATTTTAGTACGTTCAAACTTGGTTTGCTTAAGTATCACATTTTTAGACTGGTTAAGATTTAATTTCCCCTATGGGGAAGACACTATTTTTTTTAAGGACATGGAGCCACAAAGGTTGCCATGGTATCTGTCGGACTGGAACTAAGGAGCCTCTCTTGTATGTTGATATCTAAATTTTTATCCATATTAATATAGATTTAAAAAAAAAGTTTTATGTGATGAAGTTTAGAAATTATTATGAATTCCCACTTTACGAAATACAATCTCTTTAAAATATTATTTTTAAAACTTACAACTATTACCAAATACAAGCTCTTTAAAATCTAATTTTAAAAAATTACAACTATTGAAAAACAAACCTTTAAAGAACATTCTATTTTTACCAATGCTTCAACACAAATTTATTAATACTCGATACCAAGTACTTGAAAGTGAAATAAACGTTTCCAATACTTACACTTATTCCCTGTTGCAAATGATCAAAAAATTTAAAGGTTGCAACTTGTCCTCCTCTAAGAAAACAAAATCAAACAAGTGACAGTGCGTGCATAACATATATCATTGTTGTTTGGATGGGATTTCATGCTTGTTTTTATCAAGGTACGTATAGTTTCTTGGTGTAATTGATAATAACCATATCACATTTAATTATTTATTTTATTTAATCAAGGTTCGTGTTGTCTCTTGTTGTAATTGTCAATAAGTATATTTCATTTTATTATATTTTTATTATTTAGTTTATTTACTTTCACTTTATATCTAGAATCAATTTTTTAAAAACCTTGATTCGAATGAATGGAATTCCTATTTATTATTAGTCCCCGCCGTAGGCATAGAGGGACTATAGAGATCGATAGATCGTTGACTTCATATTAGTTTGTCCTTTGACCACAAATATTTCCATATTATCTATTGTTGGAACCAGGGAACTGAAAACATCGATTTTTATATAAAAAAAGTACCATATTTGTCATGATCTGATTGGAAAAGGGATTGGAGGTCTTATTGCTGGCTATTTCCAATGTTATATATGTTGGCATATCCAAAGTATTTGATCGTATATGGTCTTTTTGAATCATATATTTTGTTATGTATTCGTCGAAGGTGGATTAATGCTAGCATTAATCTGAATGTTTGCTTTATAATTTTATGCTAGGTAAATTTATGGAAATGTTTGATATGGTGGCATATCCAAAGTTTGGCCTTCCAATACATTCTCTGGTGTTCGAACTATTGTTACAAAAAATATAATAATTTCTTGGGGATACGTCAGAGATCTGCCACATTGCATTTTTTTGTTAAATGTTTAGAGAGCATTTCTGATAGACTTAAATGTTCACCTAACAGGCTTGGTAGTGTTGAATGCTTACTTAATAGTCTTGTTACAATACATTTTTTTTCCGTTTTTTAAATTTATATGTTTCAGCGACATTGCTGGTTTACTGGTTCATGCTTGTTTTTTTCATTTCCACCGATTTCTTATTTTCATGTTGTTGTTGTTCTTGCTTGCCTGTTCATGTTGTTGCACTTTGCATGTTTGGGTTTCTGCAATCGTGATAGGAACTGTGTCGGCCTCAAACTATATTTCATAGCTAGCGATGTTTTTTCCATGGATTATGTGTTACTATGGTTTCATAGTTGTGAGAGTAGGTTTTGATGTATGAGAGATATAGTTGTTCTCTTCCATTTATTTTTCTCTTGTAAACTGCGTTTCTGGCTTAGTTTAGCAGGTTGACGATTTTTTGGGTTCAGAAAATTTAAAACCATTTGTCACTCCCCTCCCTCCTCGCTACTTTCTGCCCTTCTCAATAGACATTAATTATCCTTTCAAAAGTCATAACCGACCAGACATGTACGAAATAACAGGCTTTAATAACTGGAAATCTCGAGGACATCTCCCATTAAAATGAATAGACAAGAGAATATTATTGGATCTGGTAATTTCTTGCCTCCATTTTGAATTTGCAAAAATAATTTCTTTGTTTTTTTCCCTTGTTTGCACTCTTTTAGTTTTCTTAAAAGCTTTAGCATAGTCCACAAACGTGTCGCCCATAGAGGCCTTCACGTTATGTCCCTCTTTAATACTGTACATATCTTAGATGTGAGATTTGAGAATCTGCTCGGATATGGGAATTTTAATACGTGTTATTAGTCACTATTCAATGTACATATTCGAAAAGATTGGCATTAATAAGCGAAAATATCGAGAACATCTGTCATTAAAACAAATTAACAAAAAATCTACAGAAGATCATCCAACATTGCTTTTAAATACTTATTGCCATTTCTCTCTATCATCAAAGAGTTGCACTTTTGGGTGCCTTCATTCTAATGTTCCTGGTCATGGACATGTAAGACAACTTAGAGATGCGATTGAGGCCCAGATGAAAGAAAAGAGACTGTTTTTATGTGACATGAACTTTGAGTAAAAAAAAATTATGTTATAGAAGAGAAAGCCAGAGAGGAGGAAAAAAAAGAACAAGTATGTTCTGGTTGGTGTTCTCCCTGTGTTTGATGGTTTGGTTGGTTGAAAAGGATGCCTGGAGATTTGTTTGTTGAACTTATTTGTTTTCTTTCTGGGAGTTGTAATGGATTTTCAGGTCATGTGCAAAATAGTTCTTCATTGAAGTATATAACTTCTTCCAACAAGACAGATTTGACAAGTGTATCGAATTCTGTAGATCCCACAAGATTTTGTCTTCCTCGGGGGTGATGCATTTACAGTGGCTTGCAGAATGGCCCGTCATGTTCGTAAATGACACGAAATATTACTCCATTTGTGAATGCAACTAGAGACGGGTAACATAAATTGTATGGGTGGATAAAACAACATATTATCGCTACAAAAGTTTATGATGTGATATGCAACATTTGATACACTTGCCGGACCTATGCTAATGTGTTCTGCAACATTTGATGCACTTGCCAGATCTGTGCTGCCCGAGGAAGTTATGTACCTCAACATATTTGCATTTTTCAGCTGGGTTGGACGTTTCTTCCAATTTACTGTAATAAAGAAAAGAAGTTCAACATAGAAATCTTCAGGCAGACTTTTCAACCAAACAAATGATCGAATACAGGGAGAATACCAGTCACAACACACTTGAATTTTTTTCCCTTGCCATAGCTATGGTGACATAAAACGACTCCCTTCAATTTGAAATTGGCCTGAATCACATTTCTAAGTTGTCTCAGATGTCAAGGGTCAAAAACATTGCAAGAAAAGCACCTTGAACCCCACGTTTTCGACGATAGAGGAAAATTACTACTTGAAAAAGAATGGAATGTTGAATAACCATCGATTGCAAGAATGCCATATATGGAAGAGACAAGGTGTTCATAAAATTGGGATAGATGTAGTTGGCAGCACCGATTAAGTAGAAAACCCGAAATTGATATTGAACTCATTTTTTACGAATAAAGTGTTTGAACGTCAAGAAAACTATCAAGAAGCTTCATCAATGTACATATTTTTTATTGGTCGGCGGCAGGCCAAATCGCAATAGTTGTGGAAAATATCCTCAACTGTATTTTGTAACCCATCTTATTTGAATATAGAATAATTTCGGTTTATTTTTTAATAGTAATTTCCAATCTCTGGTATTTGTTTTAATTTTATTTTGTACCTTCTTCCCCTGTGTCGTTAAACATGGACGACAATCTTTTCTTTCTGTTGCCCACTACTTCAATTTAAATAAAGCCTGCTCTATTGGTTACTTACATTTTATATTTAAGAATAAGTTTTCATAAGCCATACTTATGTGGCGCCAGTCCTGTATTTAAAGAAAGAAATTGGAGGAGCCATCATGTTTCCATTCTTCGGGTCCCGTAAATAGAATGAATTAATGAGTTACAACAAGGAAACTTATTCTATTTGATAATATCTGTGCATATATACTAATATCAATACTATTGGAATAAATACAAAAACTTCCTCTTCTGCAAAGCTTAACCAATTATGTTTGTGTTTGCAGTATTAAATAACTATGTTCCATGTTCCGTCATATACATATTGCAGCCAAAGAGCTTTCGTGCTCTGCAATTTATGCTTTAACTTCTGATAACTCACCAGGCGTTCAAAAAGCTTGGCATTAATAAAGTAACGACTGAAGCTGTCTTAATTACTTAAATCACACCAAATTTGATTAGATTTAATTTAATTTAGATATTGATGTTTATGGAGAGTCAGCGTTTGCTCATGTCATTGCAAGAAATACATGATGAATAGATGATAAGGAGTTTATCTCGTTGAAACCAAAATGCAAATTCATGTTTCTTATTGTGCTATGTACATCTTACAGTCAAAATTTTCGTGGTTTCAACGAAATTTGTGAACCAAAGAGCATCTTGCAAATTGGGAGATCATTTGCATTTGAAACAGAAACAATCCATTAATATATATTAGTATGAATACTATTAAGATAAATATGAAAAATTTCTCCATTAATACATATTAGTATGAATACTATTGAAATAGATATCAAACCTTTCTCTTGACCAATACTTAGCTAGTTATCTGCCCACCAGGCCCCGGGTTCGTGGTACCTAGCACCTGTGTCCCCTATTCCTTCATATACATCTTGCATCCAAAGAACTTCAGTGATCTGCAGTTTATGCTTTTACTAGTGAGAACCCAGTAGGGGTTCGAAAACATTTCCATTAATAAAAGGAAAAAAAGGTTTTTCGACTGTCAGATACTTATTCCTTTTCCCCTTTTCCTTCTCTCGTCCATTATGGCTTTCTAGTTTTAGACTTAGTTGTCTTTCTATGATGGGTGGTTGTAGGGTTCGTGGGCTGGAATATCTTCATTTCCATCTGTATATTCACATAGTGAATCCAACCGACCAATGTTCCTTTGCACAACTAGGCAATTTTATGGCCGTGGTTGTCAGGTTGGCGCATACGAATTGGCCTTTTCTTCTTCCCGCTCATTATCGCTATCTAGATATATACATAGTCTCCTTTCTATCGTATCTGGTTCTAGAGTTGGCGGGATGACATGTCTTCATATCGATCTATATCCTCATATGATGGATCCGACCAACCGTTGTTCCTTTCCATACTTAGCCAATTTTATGGCCGCTGCTGCGGGGTCGGCACTTACGAACCTAGATTTTTATCGTTCCATTATATACATCTTGCACTCAAAACATCTGTGATCTACAATTCCACCATGGGTTCCTCATATACATTAAGTTCGTTCAAAGTATCTATTGCTTCTTTCCATATCCAACAACTTCGCGTCCTTCCTGATATACATCAACAATGATCTTACTGGTGACAACTGGAGATAGTGGTACGAAACATACTTCCATGATCTACAATTTATGCCTTAACTGGTGAGAACTTGGCAGGGGTTCAAAAAAAAATGCATTAATAATCAAACACTAGATGTTCTTCTGTGAGATACTTAGTCCTTTTTCCCTTGTCTTGTTCCCTTATATTATCGTTTTCTAGTTATATACTTAGTCTCGTTTCTATGATCACGGGTTCCAACATTGGTGTTGACATATCTTCATCTTCATATATATCCTCGCATGGTGAATTGGACCGCCCACTATTCCTTTTCATACTTAGGGAATTTTATGCCTGTGGTTGCCAAGTTGGTGCAATTGAAGTCTGCTGCTTTTTGTTCCATGATATACATCTTCCACTAAAAATTTACGTGATCTACAATTCCACTGTGGACTCCTCCATCCTTTTTCCCTTTTTTTATTCCCGTCTATTATGGGACTGTAAATTATGGACATGATATTTTATAGAGCATGTATGGATTGCACATTCCATACCTAGCCACTTTTGGATCGCGGGTTCTCGGGCGAACGGGCTCAAAATTGGGCCTCCATTGTTCCGTGCCCTACAAATAACACCTAGAATTCCACGATATACAAATTGAGAAGCAGACCTGCAGACTGGCTGACTGAACATTGCATTTCTATTGTTCCATCTCCTCCAAACAACGCTCCCAGTTCCGCAATATACAAATTGACACACAGAGTCCAGGGCTAGCGGGGTGGAGATTGCCATTGTTTACGGATGGCAATCCCTGTCAAGTATCTAATAGTATCTAAAATATTATTATAAATAATAAATTAGCTCTTAGTAGTGACAACTGGACAGAGAGGTACAAAACAGTTGGCATCACACCCTCCGCAATATACAAATTGACTACCGGATTTCGACATCGTCCGCTCTTCCGTGTTACAGATTATGCATTCAAATGTTCAGAGTGATACAATTGGAACCTCAGGGCCTTGTGTCTTCTACAGAGACCTTGTCAACTTGTTTTTCGTCCTCCTCTTGTCGGGTTTACGAAATTTCCAACTCTTGTATAGTGTTTCCGGTTGGCACCAAACTTCGTTCTACCACAGTTCACAAATGTTTCAAAGTATCTCTTGCTACCTTCCATCCTCACTGACTTCTTCTCGTTCCTAATATAGATTGGTTGTTCTCTTACTAGTGACAACTGAACACAATGGTACAAAACAGTTGGCATCTAACTCTTCGCAATATACAAATTGACTACCGAGTTCACATCTTCTACTCAAAATTTTTGTGATTTACAATTCCACCGTAGACTCCTTAGTCCTTTTTCCCTTTTCTTCTTCCTGTGTATTATGGCTCTCTGGTTATATACTTAGTCGCCTTTCTATCATCGCGGGTTCCAGCGTTGGCAGGCTGACATATCTTTATATCCATATATATAATCACACGATGAAGCCGACCCACCGCTATTGCTTTCCATACTTAGCCAATTTTACAGCCGCAACTGCCAGGTTGGCGGTTTTGAACTCTGCTTCTTGTTCCGTGATGTACATCTTGCACTCAAAACTTCTGTGATCTACAATTCTACCTAATTTGGGAATGCTAATTTGTGTGTTTTTTTCCACGAACCTATGTAACAGACGTTACTATTATTTTTTTGTGTCTCTCTTCATGAACGTATGTAAAGAAAACTAATTCGGCAATGCTAAATTTTTTGTGTCCAAGAAAAGCCTTTGTTTTAAAGCAAACTAATTCGGGAATGCTAATTTTTTTGTGTTTTTCTCCACGAACCTATGTAATAGACGTTATTCCTATTCTATTGTATGCTTTTAAATGTTCATGTAATTTCCAGAGATATGTAATAGACATTATTATTTTCTGATAAATTTCTATAGTCCGCAACTCCGCTTGTCAATTTGTATATCGTAGAACTGTGGGTTCTATTTGTAGGGCATGGAACATCAGACACCCAATTTTGAGCTCGCCAATCTGAGAACTCACGATCCAAAATACAAATTGACTACCGGGTTCACATCTTCTACTCAAAATTTCCGTGATCTACAATTCTACCACAGACTCCTTAGTCCTTTTGCCCTTTTCTTCTTCCCGTGTATTATGGATCTATGGTTCTACACTTAGTTTCCTTTCTATCATCTCGGGTTCCAGCATTGGTGGAATGACATATTTTTATCTCCATCTATATAATCACACGACGAATCCAACCGACCGCTGTTGGTTTCCATACTTAGCCAATTTTACGGCCGCGGTTGTCAGGTTGGCAGTTTTGAACTCTGCTTCTTGTTCCGTGATGTACATCTTGCACTCAAAACTTCCGTGATCTACAATTCTACTGCAGACTCCTCGAATTCACAAGATTCACTCTACCACAGTTCACAAATGTTTCGAGTATCTATGGCTATCTTCCATCCCAACTAACTTCTTGTCCTTCCCAATATACATTGGTTGTGCTCTTACTAGTGACAACTGCATACACTGATATGAAACAGTTCACATCCAATCCTCTGCAATATAGAAATTGACTATCGGGTTCCAACATCGTCCCCTCTTCTGTGTTACATATTATGCATTCAAATGTTATGAACCATACAATTTGACCGTCGGGGCCTCACGTCTTCTAGGGAGACCTTGTGACCATTTTTTGGATTCTCCTGTTCACAGGTTCACAAAATATCCATTTCTTAGTCACTGTTTTGGGTTGGCACATTCAAACTCTACTGTTTCTTGTTCCGTGATATACATATTGCACTCAAAATTTCCGTGATGTACAATTCCACTGCAGACTCCTTGGTCCTTTTTAACTTTTCTTCTTTCCTTGTATTATCGCTTTGTTGTTATATACTTAGTCTCCTTTCTATGGTCATGGGTTCTAGCATTGATGGGTTGACATATCTTTATCTCCATATATATAATCACACGATGAATCCGATCAGCTGTTGTTGCCTTCCATACTCAGCCAATTTTATGGCCACAGTTGCTGGCTTGGCGGTTTCAAACTCTGCTTCTTGTTCCTTCATGTACGTCTTGCACTCAAAACTTCCGTGATCTACAATTCTAGTGTAGACTTTTCAAACTCGCAAGCTTCACTCTGCCACGACTCACAAATGTTTCAAAGTATCTCTCGCTACCTTCCATCCACACTAACTTTTCCTGATATACATTAGCTATGCTCTTACTAGTCATATACAAATTGCCCTCTGGACTATCCTACCATACCCGCTTCACTATTATGCGTATTGCACTAAAACAGTTCCGAGACATACAATTTGACCCTCATGCCCTCACCTTCAACGGTTGTACCTTGTAACCCTATTTCGAAGATTTTTTTCCTGTGCTCGCGACCTTTGTACTTTCTTACCACGCAATTAGAAACCTTTCATGCTAGTATCTAACCATGCAGGAACCGTCAACATTGTCATTAATGTGCGAAACGCTTGAGGAGATCTCCCATTATTACGCATTAAACCAATATGTGCAGAGAGTTATTTTATCTGTTCTAATTGTTCATCTCGAACACACGTTGTTGTGTTGTCTTGCTCAATAAATCTACAATGCTTAATCGCTCATTGCAATATCCTCCATGTTCGCATTTCTATGTATGCGATTACTAGTGTTTAATGTTAACAACACATCATGCAACAGTCATCGAAATTTTCATTAATGAATGAAAGTCTCGAGGACATCTCCCATTCACATGCTTTGGACCAAGATTTGCGTAGGATTATATTATCCCTTCCAACTTTTCATTTCATTCATCGTCTGGAGAAAACAAACGTTCTTGTAGAGTTATGGCAGAAGGTCGACAACAGTTTTCTGGAGATACAGTAAATATCTTTGGACATCAGGACCAGAACTTCCAGTGGTCCAGGGCATACTTTTACTATTCATCCCATTCCGCCCAAAACGAAGTGATTTGGACGTTTGGAATCGCTCGTGCAGGCTGCGTCCCTGAGGTTTTTGACTGTAAGGAGGTCGTCTCTTGGTGCACTGAAAAATATATTCCAGGCCAAAGAATTATTCCACTGCACGACCATTCTCTTGTTTCTTTGTCACCTCAGACCTTTCATGAGATGTTAAAATTGCCGGAGCCAACATTGATGTTCAGAGGACAAGATTGCAAGCAGTTTCTAGAAAAACATGATAACAGGTTGGACATATTAGCCTACTTCCTCGAAGAATTGACAACAGTTCCTGAAGGTATCACAAGGTTTCAGGTAAATTCCTTTAGAAATCCATTCTGATAAATTGCATGGTTGTTTACAAGAATAACGGGACATGCATCCACGACAAGCATTTCCCATATAATTATTTATATTTTGTATTTCATAGTCAAGGAACAATACATTTTCGATTGGGGGAAGCTAATTTCCATTGAGTTTTGTTCCTAGTTGTCACAATTCAAAGAATCGAATAAATTTTATATGTCATCCTACTTGATTTTTGCAATAGTGCATTGCTGCCCGTTGCCAAAACTTTCTCTTTCCAATAAAATAAACCGTGGATTCGAACCAGTAACATTCTGGTAGGAGGCCCTATGGAGGCACAAGGCCTCGCATTTTTTTATGAAGTTTTTAATGGCTTTGTCTCATTTTTCAAATATTTTTTGTTAAGCAAGGATGCTCCGCAGATGTCTGGCCAGGCAACAAATTTTTTGAACAGGAAGGGCACACTTGAACAAAAGGAATATCACAGTGTCCTCATGGTCTTTGGCTCTAAGGAAAATCCTTCTTTCCTTCCATGCCACATCACAGACAAGATGGTTTTTGCATAAATAGCAAGGCAATACAATGAGTGGTTTCATTTTTTCCATGACAAGAAAAAATAATAGTTCATTCCTTTGCCTTGGAAAGTCGGAGACTTTGTGTGTAGAAACATCAACAAGATTGACGAGTTTGCCACCCATTTCAAGAAATTGAACCTAACATATGTTGAAAGGCTAAAAGGGTTCGAACCTAATGGGGTATTTCGAGAACATTTACTGGTAGTTGGATTTAACAGCTCTTTTATCCCTAGACACCTGACCTAAGAAAGGGATAGTGTGGACAACAATCCTTCTTCTGCCAATTGCGACGCAAAGACATTGCAAAGCATGACTGAATTGTACAGACAACATAGAAAAGTATCCGGTTATAAAATTACCCAGTGCCCTGCCAACACTCCCAAGAGCACGAAATCACAGAGCATCACTTCAACAGCCCACCCCAGTAAGAAAGAAACCTAGAAATATTCGAACGGAGGAGGAGATAAGAACCCTCCTCGCATAAAAATTGATAGTTCTCACAAATTTCCAGTGACGAAGAAGAGAAAACAATGCAGGGTAGGCAGAGGAACCCAAAATTGAAAGTTAACAGTTGCAACTTGAAATCGAAACTGAGCACATGCAAAAAATTGGGTCGTTCATGGTGGAAATATCTGAGACCAAAATTTTTGACGAAGATGAATCCTTCGTATTCCAGAGCGTTGTTTTTGACAGCCAATCTAAAAGTATGGTCATTGAAAAGAGAGATGTAACAAACAGGAAAGGAAAATCTCACACATAGATTAACTTTAGGAAAATGTGTCTATCCCAAATCTCCTCATTTCACCAAGTAACCGATGAAATTATTCGTGATTCCATTGGAGTAATTGAGATGGAAAATGCCAATATGAAAGACCACCTCAACGAATTTGAGCAGGCTTTCATTGCAACTCCAGAATTTGCCAGTCCTTTGGCAAAAATCATGCCTGCTACCACTGAAACTAAGATGAAAGTATCCTCTAACCTCCTTGCATGATTTAGAGGCCTTGTAGATAATAACATCAACAAAAGAATGCAGCTACTTACTGAAACCTGGGAAAAATCGAAAAATTTAGTTTCCTTTGGAAAGAAGGCAAATGAATTCCTGGAACATTTGGAGGTGAATTTAAAAAATGACCAGCATTTATGTGAACAGGTGCTGACCCATTTTGTCAACTATGTCATCAACACATCGAAACTGAAAAGAAGACAAGAGCAACTCCCCTCCCCAAAGTGGGCCAAAAAAGTAAAAGCATGCTGGAAAAAGAAAGTTAACAACCTGGAGCTCATTGTCAAATCATGTAAACAAGTCATATCAGAAAAGGAAGATATATTCACAAGCCTGATCCAAATAGACTTAGTCGGAAGTACCAACGAGGTTCAAGACCCAAACCTAATTCTCAAATCCTTGTCAATCACCAAAGAAGCCTTCCAGGAACAAGTTGATATTTTAAAGGGGTTGTCTTTTGAAAAGTTTTACGGCATAACTGAACATAGAAATTGAACAAAGTCTGCATAGTATTTCAATGGATCTAAGGAAATTAGAAAACGACCTTTACGACATAGAAATCCGGGATGAAATCAACATGGTTAGGCCATGAAAAGCTACATCGAAGAATGGTTCCAACAAAGAATGGACAACCTCATCTAGGAAGGGAAACAACTGGTCGACAGGACTCCACTGACTATCGACAACAACAACACAAACGCATTGGGTTCATAGTAAGTCGATACTGGCATCTTGTTTTCTTTATCAATCTAGTTTAAGTCTATACTGTCATCTTGTTTTCTTTATTAATCCACTTATGACCTCTTTAAATAGAAAGCTATAAGAAAAGACTCATAACTTCCAATTTCTTCTTTTCAGGTCTTCCTCTCTACCGTTGCACACTTCTTCTTTCGACATTCCTAATTCTTGTACTTATTTCTTTTTATGGTCTCCAGGAGCCCCAATCCCAATCTATATGATGACAAATGCATTTAAATTTCCAGAAATATGTAACACACATTATTATTTTTTGATAAATTCCAAAGAAAACTAATTCAGGAATGCCTTTATTATATACTAAATTTTGGCTGTCCAGGAATCTTTCTGATTTGTTCCAAAGAAAACTAATTCAGGTCTGCTACATTTCTTGTGTCCTAATGTATGCTAATTTTTTTGTCTTGCATGACATTCTTACTATTCTATTGTATGCTAACTTTTTGGGTGTCCAGGAACATATACTTTGATAAGTTTCGATTTTTCTTCTATCCATAAGCCTTTTCTTTCAAACAAACTAATTCGGAAATGCTAATTTTTTTGTTTTTTTCTCCACGGCCCTATGTAACAGACGTTATTATATCTAACAGACGTTATTATATGTAACATACATTATTTATTTTTTGATAAATTTCTATAGTTTGCAAGTCTGCTTGTCAATTTGTATATCGCGAAACTCTCGGTGCTATTTGTAGGCCATGAAACAACAAAGGCCCAATTTTGAGCACGCCTGCCGGAGAACCTGCGATCCAAACACTGGCTAAGTATGGAGATATGCTACATTTTTTGCGTCTTATTGTATGCTTACTTTTTTTGTCTTGCACGACGTTGTTACTATTCTATTGTATGCTAAATTTTTTGGTATAACAGATGTTATTACTATTCTATTCTATGCTTTTAATTGTTGATGTAATTTCCATAGATATGTAACAAGCATTATTTATTTTTGATAAATTTCTATACTTCGCAAGACTGCTTGCCAATTTGTATATCGCGAAACTCTCGATGCTATTTATAGGCCACAGAAAAACAGAGGCCCAATTTTGAGCCGACCAGCCCGAGAACCCATGATCCAAACACTGGCTAAGTAACAGATGTTACTATTTTTTTTGTGTGTTTCTCTCCATGAGCGTATGTAAAATGTATGTAAAAAAAACCAATTCGGCAATGCTAAAGTTTTTGTGTCCAAGAAAAGCCTTTGTTTTAAAGAAAACTAATTCGGGAATGCTAATTTTTTTGCGTTTTTCTCCACGAACCTATGTAACATACATTATTACTATTCTATTGTATGCTTTTAAATGTTCATGTAATTTCTTGAGATATGTAACATACATTATTATTTTCTGATAAATTTCTATAGTCCACAACTCTGCTTGTCAATTTGTATATTGCGGAACTGTGGGTGCTATTTGTAGGGCACGAAACATCAGACACCCAATTTTGAGCTCGCCAGCGCAGAACCCGCAATCCAAAAACTTCCTAAGTATGGAAGGAGGGATCCATGCATGCTCTGTAAAATTTCATCCCCATACTTTATAAAAGTACATATTTCGTATGTATAAAATTAAATATCTACTTTATAAAATTACATATTTGGTATGTATAATTTATCCTGTCCAGGAACCTATAATTTGAAAATTTTCAATTTTTTTTGTGTCCAAGAGCCCTTCTTTTAAAGATAGCTAATTCGGATGCAAATTTGTTTGTGTTTTTTTTCCACGAACCTATGTAAGAGACGTTACTACTATTTTTTTGTGTTTCTCTCCATGAACGTATGTAAAACGTATGGAAAAGAAATTAATACGGGAATGCTAATTTTTTTGTGTCCAAGAGCCTTTTAAATGTTGATATTTTTTGATATATTCCAGGAAGAACTAATTCAGGAATACTGTGTTCTGCATGCAAACCAAATGTATTTCAACTTGCGATCGCATTTACTCCCATCCCAAACTGACAGGGACTACGCTGCCATGCAACACTTGTTATTATATGATGGAACCATTTCAAAATTGAGAATTACAATATATTGATAAATTTATTGATATCTACATTATTTTTTATAAATATGAATATATTTCTATATAAGTTATTTCAATTAATTAATTTTATGAAAATTATTACAAGGAATTTTGAAAAATATTTTTATTCATTAAACATTTAAATTATTTTTCTTTTAAATTGTTATTTGATTATAAGTTAAAACAAAAAAGACATAGTACCATCTTGAAATAAATTGTTTATAAATCTATTTATTAAATATTTTAAAGTGATAAAATGTCAATTTCATAGTAGTAAATTATTTTTATTACATAAACGAGAATGCATTAACTTTTATTTTTTCTTCAAAGCCTTCATGGATCCCTTTATCTCTTTTACGTTTCTTCTCCAATCATATGATAACTTGTAAAGAGAAAGGCTAGTTAAAACCATTTAAAATTAAAATTAAAGTTTATATATATATAAATATTAAAAAACACAAAACTTAAACGCCTAACAAATTTATCTTGAGTGGTTACTTTAAACAAAGGTTATAAATTCTATTTATACGAGCACATGATGATTTCCCAACTATATTATACTTGAATTCATATCATGACCCATTGTGAAATAAAATCTACTCCTAATATTCAACATTAATGATAATAAAATAATATTTTGAGCCTAATGAAAATAAAATAGAGTAGACATTTAGCTAATTAACATTCCATTATATGTAAGCATAGAAGTTTCTTGTGGTATTTTAAATAGAATGAAGAATCTTTCAATATTTGGTTGGTTGAAGGTTAAGAAAGTAAGGAAAAAAATAGAAAACCGTAATGAAAATTTTAAAGATTTTACTTAAAATTTTGTATTTTATTTCATTATTATATTTAAAATAATAATGTCTTATACTATCTATTGTTCTTTGTGTTGGATTATTGATGGGGGTGAATCAATAATAAAGCAATTTAACCCCTTTTAACCATATAATCCAAGTGTTATATCAATGAAGCATTATTATCCAATAACTGCAGAGTAAATAAGCAATGAACAAATGAACAATCATACACATACACAATACACCAATGTTTTACGTGGAAACCCAAATCGGGAGAA
>SNQJ01S0002004.1:0-24477 GCA_010110895.2 Picea sitchensis | reverse complement strand
ATATATATATATATATATATATATATATAATTTTATGATAATTGAATAAAGAATAAGAATAAATTTTGGATAATAATCATAATAATAATAATCTAATTTTAAAATCAATATTAAAAAACATCAAAGACATTAAATTAATCTATAAGATTTTTTTGTTTGTAAGACAAGGGACTCCCTAAACTTAATTATTTAAATATTAAAATCGTAAAAAAAACCTATAACACTAAAAAAAAAAGTGTCACTCTATAATAGTCTTTGCATTGTATCACCACCTCATTTGGAATACTTCTCGATCTCTACAATGTCTTCGAGTTGTCAATTAGAAAACATTCGTGTAGATTCCCTTCATATTGGAAGGCTTGACCTCATAAAATATTCTAGGATATATTCACTGTATACACAGGAAGTATTTTATCATATCTTAAACAAATGATAAATTAAAATTTCTATTAAAAAAAAACACAATTATTTTATTTAAAAAAATACATTAAATATGTAATTATTTAAAAACTTTGAAAAACATCATCAAAACAACATGAATTTAGTTTAATAATACAATTATTAATTGGACAATATTACTACCGAATAGTTCTTTGTAATATTAATTAGTCGTATACTATTTATAATATATAATATAGTATTTTCTAATAATAGTTTTTTAAAGAGCTATATATATAATGCTTATAATAGTTAGTTCTTAATGATTAAAAGCTATAACAAAAATAATAGTATTTAATAGTTATCTTTATAATAGTTTTAGGTAATATAATAATTAGTTATTTAGATGGGACATTTTATTCATAATTAGGTTATTAAAATATAATTATTAGGTGTATGGTTTTATTAATTAATAATTGTTAATTAAGAGCTATTTGGTGTATTTCTAATATAATAAGTTATATTGTCTCACAAATAATGAGGTTTCGTACTAATTTGATTTTTGGTTTGGTTATGATATTATTATTATTATTATTATTAAGATAATAATTAGTTCAAATTTAGGAGGATTTAGGGGGATGATAAAAAAATTGATTAGTAAGAGAACTTTCATATTTTTTTTTAAGGAATAAAGTACAAAAGTTTACAAAATGCCTAGCAAACAAGGCATCTAGGTTCTCCAAAATGTCCACCCTATGGATACAAGGATACATACCATAAATAAAGAATACACTAGATATAGACTTTACAACATTAAAGAAAGAGATAGGAAACCAAAAATACATCATGAGAGAGGTGAAAAGATTCAATATTAAACCTAATGTATAGGCCTGCCTTGATAAAGAGTCTCCAAATATGTAATTCATAACAAGAAGCATGAGAAATGCATTATTGTCTCTCATTTTTATCTTTGGTTGCATAGCTATAATGATCCTTCTCTTGCAACATTTTGAGCAAAAGGCCTTTAATTCAAATTATTGATTTCTCGTGAGTAGATCCTTGGAGAGTTAATTAAGGGTTCTTTCCATATCGTCTAGCAAATCTATGTCTATCTCATAGAACCATTTTTTAGAATTCAAGCTAGAGAAAAAATGGTACAAATATACCACATGATGTCTAAGGTGTTTCTAAATGAGTGTTCTTATCTCTAGTGTTTATTGTATTCTCCATGGGAAAGTCTAAGATGGGAGGGTACTAAATTTTCCTACCTTTACTAGCAGCCCAAGCTTCATCATCCATCCTCAACACCTTAGAAAAGATAGCATCAAAGTGAGGGTAAGAAAATGATAAGAGATTATGTTTGTTATAATCTTTAAAGGGGAACAGTATATATCTCTTTCAAAATCACCATCTTCTTAATCAATCTCACTAGAGTCATCTCTTTCAAGTGCAAGGGGATTCTTGTGTTTTGTGGGGTTACCAATACACCTACATGATTTTTTAACCTTTCTTCTCATGGGGGTTCTTACTCTCCCTTATCGTGCAAACTTCAAGATTTCCATAGATTAGGGATATCTCATATGATTATAGGGACATAAATTTCGATCGAAGTAGTAGGTGATGTAGACTAGTATATAGGAAAAATCCAATGGAGGGTAAAATAAAGATAAGATAAAAAATATTGGGGATGTGCTAAGGACTAGATAACATCAACGATAATGGGTGGAATTTGGGGGATATAACACCTTTAGAAGATATAAGGCTATGGTATAGTGTCAAGACAAACTAAGAAAACAATTTAAATGTCAAGAGAGAGATTCTAAATCCATAGATTATGATGAATGTCTATGGGAGTTACCTTTATTTCTCTCATATTTTATCATGCAAGGATGGAGAGAGATTTGAATACAATCATGGGAAGACACATTCCTTGGTATAGACACAAATGTAGAGCTAGGTTGAACATGATACCAGTTGTGGGTGGATATCACCATGTGTTGCAAGAGGACCAGACCTGATGCAACCATCATTTACCATCTAGAGGTGGGTGTTATAACCTTTACTACTCATACTTGTTGTGCTATTTGGCGGCCTAATCATGCTATAAGTACCATCACTGGGGATTTCCTAAAATTGTAATGTCACTATATGAGGTTAGTGTATGATGATATTAGTTATTAGTAGTAGTAGTATTTGTTGTTTGTATAGTTGATATATACTAATATATCATTATTATTATTATTAGTTCTATAATCATTGTTAATTTTTCTTTTGAGGTCACAATTCTCATCAAGTCAATAACTATGTTAGTCTGATGTGGGCCTTAGGAGTCATGAATTTACAATAAATATAAGTTCCTCCAATGAAAATCATAGTAATTTAGTGATCCCTCTAGCGATAGAAATATATATAACCAAAACCATCATATTTCATCTTTTATCCCTTAGTGATAAACATCTAAATATTACATGGCTTCCAATCATAAATGATGCATTGAGATCACAATGAATACATAACATCATATATAACTAAGAAACATGTATTTTCAACTATCTATTTAGGAAAGAGGGCATTATCTACATTATAAATAATAATGTAGTAATAATGAATACATTATCCAAATAGTAAATAAGAAAGTTGCACACAAATGGGGTGTTACATTTTTCCTCATCGACATAACATGAAGCCACTACAAATAAGTATATGTCCATAAACTACAATTTTCTTTTGATGTATCTGATATTTGGGAAACTACAGTATTTGAGATACATGTGATACTTTGAATCCTTGATATTTAGTTTTACACAAAAGTTATGTAACAAATTTGTTTACTTATACAAACTTTGGTCCTTACCCTAATGCAAGTTTGTCCTGATTTTATGCATCATAGTTTACAATATGTAATATTTCGCCTTTAAGGCATTAGTAAAATTCCGCCAAGTGGGTTGTAGCATAAAAATGGGTTCATGGTACCACACATAGTATGAGGGTATGGATGGAATACCATACACTCACACTACTAAAAGGAGAATATGGGAAAGTGGATTCACCACTAAATTTTAGGGCTAAAATGAGAAACCCTAGGGAGAGGAAAGAATGGATAAAAAAGAGAGGGAGAGACGTCATTAATTAGGGTTTCTAAACTTGATTATGTTAACCTATAGTTATATATTATTAGGGTAGTTCACATAGGTTTTAGGTCATATTTTACTAGAACATTAATAAAGGAAACTAAACCAACTAGCTAGGATTAATTTCCTAGAATTTCATTTAGTGAGCTAGAAATCCTAATGCTAGAAAAAAAAAGGGAGAAGCATGGAAGGAACTCACCTATAAATTGTTGTTACATGTATTGAAGCTACTCACGTTGAAGAAGATAGTTGTGACATGTTTACAAGAGTGATCTATTTCCTAGATGATCCTACCCACATAGTTCAATTTCCCTTTAAGAGAATAACTGACTCAATCTCTCATATGTATGTATGTATGTATCTGTGTGTGTGCATACACAAATACACAAACACATACATGCATACATGTCTGTGCATAAACACCAATAAACTCTATATCTACTACCATTAAAGATAAATCAATGATCACATTTATTAGAGAGATCTGAGTTTCCTTATAAGGGATGATAATTCCCTTTCCCTAGCTATGATGGAACCTCCATTGAGGTTATATGATTTAATTATCCAAGGTATCAATGAAACTATGCCAATAAAGATTCCTTAGAATGAATCAACAGTCCATCATGTATGGAGCCAGTCTAAGAACAAAAGGTCCCCATAGAGGTGTTGGAGATGATAGGTGAATGCAATGTAAGAGCATGGAAGAGGTGGAAGGTCGAGATGTATCAACAATATGAGTGTGTTTATATAAAGAATGGTTTTAAATATACATTTATCTAAGAGAATATAAAATACTTTGATATAAGGAAATATGTGGTATAAATAGGTAAGGAATGAACTCAAGGCATAGGTGCACTAGGTAGTCATAGGAGGGCTCGCACGAGGTGGAATAGTCATATTTTTATGTGTGTTGTAGATTTTAAATGTGCTATCATTTTAGGGATCTATGACACATTTTTCACATAAATTTTGACTCATTTTTACTTCATTAATGTTGGAATATGTAATGATGACTTGTGTGGTATTACTGGAATGTATTAATTTGGAAGGTAATATTGTCTACTCTTATGTAAAAGAGTTATCCCACATGAATCATGATGTAATATACTCTTTCTACCATTAATTATATAAGGAGGTGAAATTACATTTATCCCACATGTATTTTGGGATGTAATTCCTCCATACCTCTTGGTATATAATAGAGGTAAGAGAGACCCATGGCGTACATTGAAATAAAGGATCACATAGCGATCATATGAATTGGAATGATGTGAAGATGGAGTGTGATGTGTGGGAGATGAAGTGTAGGATTGGAGATTTATAAAGAAGAAAGAAGACAATAATTTCTCATGGATGTTTCCCCAAATTAGGGTTTTACCATGTATATCTGGTCTCTCTTCTCTCTTTCTTATTATGATTACATGTTGTTGTTATATGGATAGGAGGATATACTACTAAGGCTTTTTTGTTTAATACGGTTGTATTTTTATTCATATGTCTCAATATTCTAACATGGTATTAGAGTTGGTTACTATGCTCTACCTCCAATAATTTTTTGTTGGTTTTTTTTTACATAGAAAAATATTTATTTGGGCTCTCCTTATTTTTTATTTTTGTCGTCAGATCTATTAGCCATTATGGCTTCTCTTTAGATCTGGGCATTTTGCTACAATATTGAGATATTTTTTTCTCAAAACCCTAATCGTTGTTTCTTCATATTTATCACATGTATGTGATTTGTTTTTAAATACGACCTCACCATTGTCTCTACAATAAATAAATTATCTAAGATCGAGTATTGGTTTGCTAAATTTGTCTTCCCTTTGCTCAAAACTGAATTAATTATCATAGTCATGAACTTTTCAATTACTTTCTAATTCACTTAGAAGAAAATAAAGAGTTGTACATTTAATTATCAATCTAGGGATCATATGGAACTTGCAAACTGTGATGCATAATCTATGCAAGAAGAGTGATGTTTTAATTATGGTGTTATAACACTTTAATGTCACAATTAAATGATTCACGATACTTAATTATGTCACCAAACTATGTTGTGGCCTAAGTTTCTCTTGCATAAATTAAAGCACACTTGCAGAAATTGAAATCACACTTGCGGAAATTAAAATCACACTTGCGAGAATTGAAATCACACTTGTGGAAATTAAAACTTATTCTATGATCTATTGTTGACCTACATGAGTATAATGAAGGCCTTTTATTGTTGCAACAATTAAGTGTTTTTTCATTCAATATTAATTTCCAATAATATCATTCCAAAGTTACAAAGACTAAAGCTAGAGGAAATAAGAAAATAATCAAAATAAAGTGCAACTGCAAGTGGAATTGTAGCAACGTGAGTTGCAACAATGGAGTTGCGGCACAAAACAAAATCTATCAACTGATTTGCAACAACACGAGTCATATCAATTGAACTATGTTATAATTGAAACTGAAGGGACACAAGTTACAAAAATGGAAAGAAGGGAATGATTGTAACTTTACAAGAATCTAAATTGCAAGTTAATACTAGAAACTCAAGCCATTCATGAATCACAACACTATTATGTGTATCCAAAATTGCAGTGAACTGAAACATAGAATGAATGTGAAATTGAATGGACTATATCACGGTTACAAAGTGGAAGAAAATTGGAAAAACGTATACAATATTTGAATAAAGATATGAATATGAAATTACAACAATTGAAAGCAAATAACGATAAAATAAATTGGACAGAGGTAAAATGCTAATTGCTTGTCCTATTGTTACAGGAAATACCTAACTGAGGGGTCCTTTCCCCCTTAGGAAAGGTACTGAGCTACAAAACCATAATCACACGATCACCAATACATCAACACGTGAATGAAAGCTAGAACTGAAATAATATTTCCATAGTTTGAAAGATACAATAACAACAAACTGTAATTTCCAAAATAGTTTCCTCCCTCTCAACTAGTGGGAGTCGAGGTTATTATACAACATGAATATAGTTATAAAATTATACAAAAAATGGATGGACATATGTGATAATATGGATATTCATCCAGATACAAATATTCTTTCAAACTTTAGTGGGAATTAGGCGTATGTTGATTCAATAGGAAAATGATTTCTCCTTTAGTCACCCACTTTCCTCCTGTCTCCTTTCTCTGTGAAGATTTATTCCCAACTGCTAGCTGCGGTGTTGATTGTATTGTTGGCGAGATTTATTTGGAGTTGCAACAATGAAAAGCGTTCTCGGTGTAACACACCCGACCCCCTAAGTGCCTTTTAAGGTATGGGGTATTAAATTTTCACTTTTCCCAACCTATATTACTTCCTCCCATTCACAGCTCCATTGTCTTCTACTCATCAATAGATTTCCAATGAACATAACTACGCCCAAACCAAAGATATGGAATAGAAGTTACAACTCTTCAAAGTTTCGGGTCTTTCACCTTTAACTCCACATCAGCGCCACATGGCATATTTGTAAAATGATTCATCTATCGTGGAACTAATTTGGCCACTAAAACAAAAACCCTCTACATAGCAAAGGCGTTACCCTACCACATCACTTCATGGATCCATGCTATATCAACTTCCTCACATTGTTTTGCTCCTCTATGGGGGCGCTTCCATCAGAGTGCTTTCCCTATGGCTTTGCACTTTTCTATGTCGTAAATCATGCACTGTCCTTTCCATGGCCTACATATTCTACCATACTTAGTCACTTTACTGTATTTATTGACTCACAAGTGGTGGACTCATAAAATCATGGTCTACCTTCATACCTTCCATGACCTCGCCACCAACAATTAACTTCTTTTCCATTCGCGGATTCACAAACTTGTGGAATCATGGGTGCATAATTATATAGCCTTCCTTTCATAATTCCATTCGATAATTCCCAACACTTAACCATATTTCCATCTACATGGAATTACAGACTTTCAGACTCATGGGTGCATAATTATGCAACCCTCCTTTCATAAGTCCGTTCTAGAAGTCCCAATGCTTAACCATCTTTCCATTTGCGAAGACTCATGGAATCATAGACTCATGCGTGCATAATTTTGTAACCCTCCTTTCATAAGTCTGTTTAAGAAGTTCCAACACTTAACACTTATATTGTTTCATGATTTTGTCGAGTTCATGAGTTTATAGACTCGCAAACCCATTCATCTCACCTTGAGTTTGAATTAAGTCTTATTCGTCAACCCATATCCTACTGATGCATGGCATGATACATGGTGTGACACGTGGAACACATATGTCTTGACATGTGGAACCCATTTTCCATGCATACTATTGTCCAATTCTTCCAAATCTACGTGACACGTGGTGCCCTCTTAGGGTGAAACGTGGCCTTATATCGTTAGGACACATGGTATCGTCCACATCATCCACTAAAACCTTAAGATAAAGGTGGATGTTCCAGATCATTTACGCAGTTCCTCTAACTATGGTAGATCGATGTTCTGGGTTCTTCCTTGGAGCTCCATCAACCTCGACCGATCAATGGTAATATCTCTCCCTCGTATTTCTTCCCTCGGAATGTAAATCTGTGATGTACTCCAAATAACCCATCATGATGTATGGTCAGGACTTACTCTAGGGAGATCTAATGCTCAAGATCTAGGGACCATATTCTATGGATTTTTGACTCCCTTCTCATATGACCCTCAATTTAGGGCCATTATGAGGATGACACTTGTCAACCCCAAGACGTGTGGTATGTTGTGTTGGTGAGACATGTGGTACTCACATAGGGTCTCCATCCTCTCTTTATTCTACCAAAGGTCGCGACACATGACATAGCCATTGAACAACCCATGGGTCTCCACGTGGACCTGACGTCATCCCCCATAGTTAATCTCACCAAGGGTATGGATGTGGTCTGCAACAAATAAATGACTATCATTCCTCATGGATATCCTTCTATTAATGACCAAGATTAGACCTCGGGGTACTCCTATCGAGATCAAGACTTCTTAGCATACATGACTACTCTGAATTACCTTCCCTGATGGACGACTAAGATTTCTTCATCTTGTGGATCCGACAGCTCAAGTTCGATGAAACCTGACTCATGTTGTGATTCGACAGGGACTCTCCCTTGGCCCTTTCTCCAATCACCAAATTCCATGTAACCTATTTGGTCA
Organism: Picea sitchensis; assembly: GCA_010110895.2. Classification (NCBI taxonomy): domain Eukaryota; kingdom Viridiplantae; phylum Streptophyta; class Pinopsida; order Pinales; family Pinaceae; genus Picea; species Picea sitchensis. The sequence continues at coordinate 15,820 of SNQJ01S0002004.1, read as the reverse complement.
CAGTGGCGATACTAGTTAGCAGGGTATGTCATGATGATGTCACCTTCTCCTTGATCTTATTCCAACAAGATTCATCTAGATCTATGGTGGTGTTTCATCATGGCCTCACCCTAATGGATGGTCTAGATCTTCCCTTGGGCTTCGAGGGTCATTCTGACCAAGAGGCTCTGATGGTGTTGATCACCATGGATCCAACGGTCCAGGATCGTCCACGATCATGCTCCAAAATATCAACGACCCTTGTTGACTTCAGAGTGCATATTCTACTGTCTTCGTGCTCAACGCCGATGAAGGGTAAATATCTTTCCACTCCACTCAATCGATGGCTGAGGTCATGTCTCAACCCCGTCCCGATAAATGGCTCAAATTTATTTATCATGACTCAAGGGTGCTCGCACTTGGCCAAGACACTCCATGGTTTTCATAGGGATTCTCCATAGTACCCTAATTTCTGAAATATTGGTTAGGTTCAAGCGTCCTAACACCATGGTGCACAGGAACATATGAAAGGGTATATATATATATATATACACACACATAGGAGTACATGCATATGCAATAGGATTACAATGATACACATAGTGAGTGGGTACGTCTCTCCCCTCAGTTTAGTATAGAGACATAGGATTATACACGTGCATGCTAATCATAAATATTTGTATCCTTTTCTATTTACCAGACACACAACCTTCCTCATAGGCATACACTTGTAAATAAATTTGATAAGACATGAATTACTTGCAAGCAGGAATGTAAAATTCTTCATGCAATTACAGATTGTACAGAATTACAGGGTGTCTCTAGAATACACAATTTTATTTGCAGACCAAATAGTTATGTGTAAATTTCATGTTGTTCATTTATTCATGCAAATATTTATATCAATACAAAGAGATAGATGAGACACTTATCTACAAAAATTGAGATATGTTGGGTACTGTTGTAGGGAGAACTTCTCTCCACCCAACTATCGACAAGGTTGTGCTAACCTCTACTACAACCAACAACCCTCGAGCCAGGGTACGATGTCACAAGAGGAGGTCTGCGATATTTTTCCGAGGGGGTCTTTCTATACCTTCTCTCTCTCGTTTTCTCATCTCTCCCCTACCCATTCACGTATCCTCTTTTTTTCTTGTCCATGCACCCCAATTTCTTGACCTTCTTCCCTCAAGACTTCATGGATCATGCCAAAATCCTCCTTAAGGTACTTACCCATCCTCTATTAACTCTTCCAAGAACTATTCCAATTACTATATTGACTAATAGTCAGTTTCCAGGGTTGAGGACCGTTTGGGTATGTATCATTTTAATTAAGTAGGGTGTTTTCTGGAAAATTCATTCAAAATGATAATGGCCTCCCCTTTCCCCACTCCTCTCATGACATCGTAACATGTGAAGGGTAATCCCTTAAAAAACAACTCAAAATTCTCTATTTTATTAAAAACCAAATGTATTTATATATATTACAAAATCTATCAAGGTCCATTTTTTATCCTTGATCACCCATGGGTCTACTTATTTTTGTTTCGATAATAAGACTTATAATTATATACTGGGGGAAACATGGCTGTTACAATACCCTCCCCCTTAAAGGAACACCTCCCCCAATGTTCTATTTAATGCAAAAATTCCATATTCAACAATGAACAAAAAATGGTATGCATGTTTCATGACATCCTCCATTTCCCAAGTTGCTTCATCAGGACAAAAGTGTTTCCATTAAACCTTGAACTGAGAAATGGTTCTCTTCATGAGAGGGATCTCTCTCTTGTTTAGGATACACTACAACTCGTGTTGGAACGCTCCCTCGGGCTCCACCTATATCATAGACCAATTAAGAACCAAACATCAATATAGCATAGAAAAACTTCAAGAAAAGTACTCAACGCCTTGAAAAAGAGATAATATCAGATAATAAGCCTCTTCGAGAAAAAGAGATAATATCGATAATAAGCCTCTTCGAGGGCAACCTCCTTCTTTACCCCACTTAAATGTTCTAAGTACAAGATGATTCAAATGAAAATATCTCCTTGGTATATATAGAGACTAGGAGGTTTTTAATGGCTCAAAGCCGACATAAATAAAATAACATTACTAATCTAAATCATAACTAATGGCCTAAAGCCACATGCTAAATAAAATAACATTACTAATCTAATATGCCCCCAATTATGGTAATGAGCCAATATTAGGGCTTAACATGCCCCTCCCTTGAGACAAGTGCTGTCCTGGGTAACTTGAGTAACTCTCGATGCTTCTCAGATAAAAGACTCATCTCCCAAGTGGAATCTTCAACAGAAGTTTCCATTTAATGAGATACTCTCAAATGGATCTATTCCTCGGCTAACAAATTCTTATGTCAGTGATGTCTTCAGTTCAATATCATTTTCCTTCCTCGTCATGTTCTCGCAATATAGTTTGAACCGGGATCTTGTCGCCATAACTTTCTTTACATGAAACATGGAAAACTGGTGTACTCTCATGGAAGAATTTTTGTGCTCCAATTTGTATGCCATAGTACCAATCTTTTAAAAAACCTTATAAGGGGCTTTATAGTATTTTGGTGATAATTTATTATCCTCTGGCTTCGTTTGAGGGACATCTGCTTGTATTATCAAATCTTAAAATACCCAATCCCCTCTACTTCAAAACTTCTTTCACTCACGATGTTGATCCGCTTGTTGTTCTCTTACGCGATTTTGCAGTAATGGTCAAGTTGTCCTTTAAGATTTGAAGAACTTGTTGTTGATTCTCATGTGATCTTCCAATCGCTTGAACTTTAGATTTTTCTTTAGAGAAGAAGGATGGAAGGAGGGTGGTATCCATAAAGTGCCACAAATGGTGTCATTTTGTTGCAGAAGGTGAAAGGAAGTGTTATACCCACCATTCCTACTAAGGGTAACCATTTGAAATATTGTGTTTTTTTATCAGAGACAGCAACTACAGTATCCTTCTAGACATTTGTTCACTATCCTGGTTTGTCCATCGTGATTGAGGATGATAGATTGAGCTATGAGCCAATTGAGTACCCAAATACATAATTTCATTCAAAAGTGTCCAAAGTGAAGATGGGATCCTATCACTTACAATAATCTTGGGCCGCCATGTAGCTTTTGAACCGTCACCATGAATGCTGCGGCAACCCTATCACTTGAAGGTGAGAGAGCACAAAAGCGTGCATAATTATCAATCTATCAACAATCACCATGATGACACCTTTCCTTCGTGACTTTGGTAACCCGCTGATGAAATCCATGGAAACCTCCTCCCAATGAATTTTGGATGGATATCATTAAAAGACCCGGTCTTAATTGTTTCCACCTTTATCTTTGTTGGCAAACCAAACATTCCTCGCCACAAACCTTTGAACATCGGCTTTAAGGCCATCCCAAAAACCTTCTTGACTCTATGGAAGGTCTTCAAAAATCCCGAAAAGCCTCCCCATCGGAGGTGTGCAGCTCCAATAGCACCTTTGTTTGAGTTGGGAGTTCTTACATAAATATAAGCGCATCTTTGCAAATTCATAGTGAATCATTTTTCCATGTAAATGTATCCATGCACTAGAATCCTCACAGAACCTTTCAATGAGTCCACACTTTTCGTCATTCTTCCATTCTCCCCTTGCTTCTATTATCCAACAGGTTGGATGATCGATAGCACAGAAAGGCTCCCCAACATCTTCATCCTTTCGGGGTGAGAGTGCATCCGCCACAACATTTTGGTTTCCCTTTTATAGATGATTTCAAAATCATAACCCAAAGATATTGCTACCCATTTTGTTGTTCTTCCTCGGCATAGTCTTTATTCCAAGAAGTATTTAAGACTATCAAGGATCCGTCTGCTTTTGACCTTGAAGTGCTCACCTATTAGGTAAGGACGCATTTCTTCAAATGCATGTAGTATTGCCATCATTTCCTTCTCATAAATGGTTTGTGTAAGTCTCTTCCCCTTGAGTGGTCGAATTTTCAAAAGCCGTGGTCTTCCTTCTGCATTAGGACAAACACCAATTCCATTTCCTCGAGGCACTCATTCCACAATAAAGGTTTTGGTGAAGTCCGGAGTGGTCAAGACAGAGTCGCATAATATCACTTTAAGTTGTTCAAGCTTTATTGCCTCATTGGTTCATGAAAATGCATCCTTCTTATTAGTGCCGTTAAAGGTGTCGCTATTCTTCCATAGTTCAACAAACTTATGGTAGTAACTCAATAAACCCAAAAATCCTCTAAGATTTTAATGTTTTGGGAATCGGCCTCACCCATCATGGCCTTTAATCTTGTTAGGTCTACCTTGACACCTTCATGAGATACAATATAACCTAAATACTCTACCTCCCTTTTACTCCAAAGAAACATTTGGATGGTTTGGCATATAGTTAAGTTGCTCCTTAGTAGTTGTAGCACCTTGTCAACATAAGCTGCGTGATGATCCTCCCAAGACTTTTGCTATAGATTAGTATATCATCAAAAATACTAACAATAAATTTTCGCCAAGGAAGGGCTTGAAAAATGTAAATTCATCAACCCTTGGAATGTGGAAGGTGTGACGAAGGCCAAAAAGGCATGACCAAAATTCATAATGGCCTTCATGAGTTCGGAATGTCAAGCTTTTGGGATATCTTTCCTTCATTCCTCGACCGATGACACTCGAATCCAGATCCACTTTGTGAAATAGGACCTGCCCATGTAGTTCATCTTAACACCATCAATCACGCCGGAATGGGAAACTTATCTTTAATGGCGATCTTGTTGAGCTCTCTATAACTGGACACATACGCCATGAGACACATTCCTTGAATACCATTACCAATGGGTGCGGTAAAGAACTTTGGCGGTCTAATGATGCCAAATTTCTTAACATTTCTTCAAATCCATGCGCCTTCTAATTTCAATTCTTCAAGTATATATGGTATCTCAGATGGCCTCGATGTTAGGAGGAACACCCCGTGAATTAGTGGAATTTCTATGATCACGATTTCGAAGTTGGTGGGAGACCTTTGGGAATATCTTCAAATGTTTAAATGCTTTTACCAATGACCTTCGAGATCTCTTGAGGAGTAGATAGTTTAGATGTTTGAACATCTAGTGAGTATATTTTTTGCAATAATGCCTGATGCCCCTTTCTTCAATACTTGTCATGCCATTAGAGCTTATCACCTTACCGCTTCCCCAGGATACCTCTTAACTCAATTTCTTCCTTCCAATAAAAATTTCATGAAAAGTTCTTGAAAATTAAAAAGCCACTGCTCCTAATGATTGTAACCATCGGGATTCTAGTACAACATCCGCATCTCACCCATGGGTATAGCAATCATTGGACTTATCTTCATTACATATTCCCCCATAGTAAGATTGATCTTATTGCATTTTCCGGAACAATTGATAGTCCCTCCATCCGCAACCATTACTTGAAACTCCTCAGGCCGGATATACAAAGCAATTGAGATCTTTACAATTTACAAGGAATGAAATTCATGAGTAACGCTTTAATCAATTAGACTATACCTTTTTCTTTTGATGTATCCTTCATCTTGAGGGTTTGAGGAGGCTAATTCCAGCCAATGCATTACATGATATCAGAGTTAACTCCTTCGTGACTTTAAATTGTTTTAACCATTTCATCTTGAAATGGTTCTTGTTCTTGTTCTTCTTCCCTCTCACAATCTATGTAGAATAATTCTTCACCACACTTATGTCCCCTATCAGACTTGTCGCCACAATTAAAGCATAAACCTTTTGCTTTTCCTTTTCCTCCTAATTGTTGAGGTGTCAACCTTTGTAGGTTGAGGTGTTTTAGGAGAAGGAGGAGCACTGTTCTCTCTATAGATGCTAGGGATAGGTCCTTCTAGTAGCCATAGCCATATTTTTACCTTCAACATTTCTTGCCACCTTAAATGCATTCTCCAATGATTTGGTTCCCAAAGGCTTAACCTCATGTTGAATGTTGTCCTTAAAGTTCCTATGAAGCATCAATCAAGTGCTCATCCGAATATCGGGTTACCTTATATTCAATCTTTGAAAGTTCTCAATGTGGATCAAGAATCTAACCTCTTTGCTTAGGATTTACCTAATTCATGTTGAAGGTATTGTTCTCAGATCCTCATAGTGTGATATCATTTCTTCCGTAAAAATTGTCCAAGTGGGTACTAGTGATTTTATGAACAAAAGCCAACGCATACCAAACAAATTGATTAGGTTCTAAATATAAAGAAGCACCACTCTTTTGTGTATGTGGCACATTATGGAGATCAAAGAATTGCTCCATCCGGCATCCATGTGATTGGGTCCCATCAAACTCTCATGTCAATCTTAGGGAACATGGTTGGTCTCAAACCAAAGTTGGAGTTTTCCATTCTTGATTCACCTTCCTCGTGGCCTCCTACACAAGGAATTTCATGGGATGCATTTTCACTTTCAGTGTCTTCTCCTGTGCTATGAAATTTTTCAATGCTTCCATGATCTCCCCCTTTAAACCATCTATCTCCTTTAAACCATCTATCTTAGGTGTCCAACTTCTAGGGATTCCATTGAATCCATCTTTTAGTAATTCAACTTAGCTTCCATTTTCTTTGAATCCATCAACTTAGCTTCCATTGAATCCATCTTATTTTGTAGTTCAATATGTCCCCACGCATTTCTTCACCTTCATCAAGAGTCCAAGTAGGATTTTCTGAGGCTTATTTGTAGAAGTTCCTTTTTTAGTGGCATGTCATTGGGTGCATCGCCTCTTTTGAACTTTGATTTTGAGGCTCCCAGATTAACATCTCTTCTCAGTTGTATCTCCCAATTTTTGGCCCTTCCTGGTATGAAACTTATCTTATGTATCGATATGTCTCTCTTCAAATGCCACTGTGTCTGATCAAAATTGATGTTCCCAAATGGAAGTTACTGCATAACTTCCCCCAATAACTTGTTGATTTTGGCCTCTTCCAGAGACTCACTTGTATAGTAGAAGGGTCTCGCGACAAAATAATTGATATAAAAATTCTAAACCGTACCCAAAATACTACATGGACTGGCCCAATGATCCAATGCCACCTCTGGCCCCACTCAATTTTGATAATCTAGCAAGAAGTTATGTTTGTTTTACCTTGAACACCTTCATGAGACTAGTAAATGAAGCAGTCGTATACTCCTTACCCATAAGGTGTATCTACAAATTTGAGATGAACTTCGTGCATTCTGAACTTTTTTTCCACAGATAAAATACTAATTTCTCTAAACTTTCTCCTGGATTGTGTGGTCTTGATCCGGCCTCTTGCAAAACCCTTTAAGCCGCTCCTCCCGGGAACGCTAGAAAAAAGTTATAGCGAAAATTCCACTGTCTCGGGAGCAAATAAACCCCAAGACTGAGCTCCCATACCATATGTCAAGAACCAAACATCAATATATAGTATGTGAAAAACTTCAAGAAAAAGTACTCAACGCTTCAAAAAGAGATAATATCGGGATAATAAGCCTCTTCGGTGGGGCAACCTCCTTTACCCCACTTAAATGTTCAAGTACAAGATGATTCAAAATGAAAATATCTCCTTGGTATATATAGGAGACTGGGGAGGTTTTAATGGCCTAAAGTCGCACATAAATAAAATAACATTACTAATCTAAATCACAAACTAATGGCCTAAAGCCGCATATAAATAAAATAACATTACTAATCCATTATGCCTAACTAAGTGGTAATGAGCCAATATTAGGGCTTTTACAATTACATGGTCAAGTTACAATACCCTCCCCTTTAAAGGAACACCTCCCCCAATGTTCTATTTAATGCAAAAATTCCATATTCAACAATGAAAAAAATGGTTGCATATGTTTCATGACACCCTCCATTTCCCAAGTTGCTTCATCGAGACCAAAGTGTTTTACTAAACCTTGAACTCAGAAATGGTTCTCTTCATGAGAGGGATCTCTCTCTTGTTTAGGATACACTACAACTCGTGTTGGAACGCTCCCTCGGGCTCCACCTATATCATAGACCAATCAATTATGTGAGCAACAAAATGTATATATCTCTTTAATAAGGAAACATGGAACACATTATGTTCCTTCACGGTGAGAGGCAAGGTTGGTTTATAGGCTACAAGTCCCACTCTATCCATAATTTCAAAAGGGCCACAAAATCTAGGTGCCAACTTAGCACATGTTCCCATTCTGAAGGAGCTTCTCCTTGGTTTGAATCAGAGATACAAATGATCTCTATCCTGAATTCTTTGACTTGTTTTGTTATCTCGGTAGCTCTTCTTCCTATCTTAGTCCACTTTCATATTTTTCCTTATTTGGGTCATTTGTTGTTCTAATTCCATTAAAACTTCAATTCTAAGGGTAACTCTATCCACTGGACTATCCCAAATTATTGGGATATTTCATTTTCTGCGATAGAGGGAGTCAAAAGAGCTCATTTTCAAGGATTCTTGGTATCCATTATTGTAGGCAAATTCTACTAGGGGTAGATACTCTTCCCATTTCCTAGGATGATGCATTACATGCACCCTTAACATGTCTTCCAATACTCGATTCACTCTCTCTATTTTCCATCAATTTGAGGGTGGTAGGATTTACTAAAGAACAATTTTGTTCCACAACCGGTGAACACAAATTTCCAAAATTATGAGGTGAATTTTACATCTCTATAAGATATAATTTCCTTGGAAATCCCATGCAGTATAAATATTTATTTCATGAAGATGCTGGCAATATCTATTTCCTTGGAATTAGAGTTCACCAGAATGAAGTGGGAAGCCATGCTCAATTTGTCCAAAACTACGATGATGGAATCATTTTGCTTGGTTGTTTTGGGTAGTCCAATGATGAAGTCCATGGAAATTGTTTGCCATTTCCATTATGGAATAGGTAGGGGCTGCAACAACCCTACTGGGTGTTGGTTTTCTACCTTTACATGTTGGCAGACAAATAATCAACTCTATCCCTTTTCATCCTTGGCCAATAAAATAGCTTCCTAAGGGTTGTAATCATGTTCTAATAATCAAGGTGACCAACATATGGTGTTTTGTGCAGTTCAACCAATATGAAACTCTTAAATTCGTCACAAGTTGGGATATACCACCTTCCTTTGTATGTTAGTATGCCATCATTTTTTAGTTGATAACCTTCATACTTCATCCCTGTAGGCTCTTTCTCTAAGTGTGTCTTGACTTTTTTGAAGAACTCATCTACCTCATGTGCACTTTTAACTCTTTCCTTGAGGTCTTTTTCACAATTACTGATGGATGCTAAATGAATTACCTTCATACTTCTACTACGGGCATTAGCCACTCGATTTTATTTTCCTTTGATTTATTTTATTTCAAATTCAAATTCACTGATAAGATCCATCCACCTAGATTTCCTAGAATTTAGTTTGGGCTGGTCAAATAAATACCTCATCCCACTATGGTCTGTCATGAGGAAAAACCTTCTTCTTAGGAGGTCATGCCTCCACATTTTCAAAGCATGCACTATGGAAACTATTTCTAGGTCACAGGTCATATAATTTATTTCATGTTTACTCAATTTTTTGGACTCATAACAGATTACATGTCCCTCTTGCATGAGGACTCCTTCGAGTCCCTCGTTCCAGGCATCGATGAACACTAGTAATTCATTGTTTGAGTCTGCAATTTTTAGTATGGGATCATGTATTAAGATGTGTTTCAACTGCTAGAAACTTTCCTCACATTCTGATGTCCAAATAAATTTCACCCCCTTTCTTTGCCGTGAAGTGATTGGGTGGCCAATCTTAGAAAATCATTTTATGAACCTCCTATAATATCCTGCTAAACCCATGAAGGATCTAATGTTTGTGACATCCTTGGGTGTGGGCCAATCTATAATGTCTTTGATCTTATCAGGGTCAACTGCCACTCCTTTCTCAGAGATAACATGGCCTAAATAATGGACTTGCCTTTGGAAGAAGTCACACTTACTAATATTAGCATAGAGCTTGTGCTCTCTTTGTACTTGGAGTACTAACTTTAGATGTTCCTCATGCTCTTCCTTACTCTTTGAGTAAATTAGGATGTCATTAATAAAACCAAGAACTTTTTGAGTACACTGCTTATCGAACACATGATGGTGGTTGATGCTTTGGTGAGACCAAATGGCACCACCAAAAATTCATAGTGTTTGTACCTTGTCCTAAAGGTGGTTTTATGGAGGTCCTCATCCTTAATTCAAACTTGATGATATATGGATCTAAGATCAATCTTGGAAAATATGGTGGCACCTATTAAGTAGTCAAATAAGTCATGAATCCTAGACAAGGGGTGCTTATTATTAATTTTCACTTTATTGAGTTTTCTATTGTCTATGCACAACCTGAGTGTGCCATCCTTCTTCTTTACAAATAAGGCAGGTGTTCCCCAGGGAGTCACACTAGGCCGAATGTAACCCTTGTCTAACATTTCTTTTAGTTTCAATTTGAGCTCAACTAACTCTAAGGTACTCATCATATAGGGTTCTCTAGACATTGGCACTACTCTAGGTACAAGATTTACTGAGAAATCAATATTTCTCTTTGGAGGTAAACCTGGGACCTCTTATGGAAACACATCTCTATAATATTTCAATATAGGGTGCTCTTCTAGGCTTTGTTTTTGGTCCTCAACTAACTTTAATACATGTATTTCATACAAAGGTCACCCCTTCCTACAATACTTCTTCATTTGGAGGGATGATATCTGTCTTACCGAGATAGGTTTTTGAATTCCCTACAAAGTTCTTTTCTTCCCTTTGTCATCTTCACATTCTAAGGTTTTGTTATAAAAGTCCAATTTAGCTTTATGGGCATCCAACCAATCCATGTCGATCATCATGTTGTATGATCCTAGAGGAATGATGTTTAAGGTGTCTTGGGTAGGAAACCCATTCATAATGACTGGGCATGTTGTCATGACCCTTGTTACCCCTCTTTTTTTTCTCGTGGCTAGTTGTACCAACCATGGCTTAGTGTGTTTTTCTTGCTGTAATTTACACTTCTCAAAAATTTGAGGATAAATATAACTCATATTAGAACCAAGGTCAATCAGAATAGAAATAAGATGGTTGGTGACCATACCTTCCATTTCCAACATTGAGGTTTGGTGTTCTACTTTTCTATTTTCCAAAGTTGCATGGATTTTTGGTATGCTTTTAGCCACATCATCAACTCTGGTATCCTCTTGGATGTTGTAAACCCCATTTTTGTTTGGTTACCTATGAGGACAATCCCTCATCAGGTTTTCTTCTCCACAACCCCATCATTTCAATGATTACTTCTTTGTGCTTTAGTCCTTCTCGGGGCTGATCCAATAGTTCTATTTCCACTTTGAGATGGGAAGTTCTGCTGATTCACACCTTTTGTAGGGAAGCTCATCCTAGAACTCTTCAAAAAATTCTTGAACCTTGAAGGTTTAACTCCCTTCTTATTGAATCCCATATTATTTTTCTTCTTCCATTCCTTGGGGTGTTCTTCTTTGTGGTTGAGTTGCTCGTAACAATATTTATCCCTTTGAATGGCATATTCCAAGGTTTTAGGTTCATTAGATTCAATATTGTTTTAGAAGGATTGAGGTAGCCCACTAAGAAATAATTTCATCTTTACCTTTTCATCCTTTATGTAGGGTACATACCTCATGAGTTCCATAAACTTGTTGATGTATTCATTTATAGTGAGTTTTCCTAGTTTGAGCTCATAGAATTCCTTCATCTTTTCATCATAGTACCTCTCAGAAAGGTACTTCCTCTTTAATTATTTCTCAAATTTATTCCAAGACAAATCATTTTCCCAAATTCCTTTTACATTTCTAAGGTATTCCCACTAGATAGAGGCCTTTCCATTCAAATTGAATATAGTTATTCGAGATTTCAAGTTCTCAGAGTAGTTATGAAATATGAAATACTTCTTCAAGCCCAATATCCAAGATTTTGTCTCTTCCCCTTTCTTGATTTCACCATCAAAGGTAGGTGGTGTTATCACATGCTAATTTGTATTAATTTTTCCAAAGCATCTTCTCCTTGTGTTATTTTTCCACTCAAATTTTAAAACTTTTTCACCAGCTCCGTCAAGCTCCCATCACCTAAATCCTTCACTCGATTAATCATCCAAAATAGTCATGTCCTCCATGAGTTAGAATTGGCAAATATCCCAAACCTATATCTAGCCTTAATGCTTATCTAAATTCCTTGGTCCCATCACTTCATTCATTTTTACCCTTATTATCATATTCCTGTTGAAAATTAAAAATATTCCTTTTATTAAGATTAAGCTCCCTTATCCTATCCACAAAGTCATGATATGAACCTCATATACCCAAAGTCGTTAGAAAAATGGAAAAAGGTTTATAATTATTAATATAAATATTTTTATATTAAAATATTTCTATTAATATTTAATCCAAAATAATTCACGTCAAGTCATGGGAAGGAATCTCAATTAATATGAAATTTATCATGGGTAATTTTTTAAAGTGGTTCCACAATCCAAACCATTGTTTTGGTGTTGGGGTATGTGTTATTACATGATGCATTGCGGAGGTGAGAGTGGTGTGGATTAAAACCACTCTTCCCAATTTCCACAGTACCATTGCAATTTGATATATTGGTCCGGTTTCATTAAGGTATGGTTTGATGCGTTTCAAAACAAATCATGGAGTTTCCAATGCCATAAAAAATTTCTTTCTCACGATGAAAATTTTTTACAGAGGTAAAATTTAAATTTTACAGAGCAGAGAAATTAATGTTTATTGCTATGGAAAGAATCATAAAGAAGAAAATGTATGTGAAATAAAGATTTGGATAATTGTTTATCCAAAGTTTTTACATACGTAAAAGGGGAATATCAAAGGATATCTTCATAGTTTACCAATATGGTTTAAAAGACATGGTTTTCAAAACCACCGAAAAAAAAACAATAAATAGTTTTCATAGTGAAATGGTAAATATTTATTGGGAAAAACAAGACATGGTTTGTAGAAACAATGGATGGTTTTGAATTTCATTTACGAAATTCATAAAATCAAATTGAAAAATAATGGGTAAGCTTTAAAGGAGATGGTAACCAAGACATGGTTTTCAAAACCACAGTAAGTAAGCAATAAATGGTTTTTAAAAACCACGAGCATGAATTAAATTATGGAAATGTAATTGTACAGGACAAAAAATATTTGGGAATTATTTTTTTTATTCACAAATATTTAAGGAGAATATGGATAAATAAAATTAGATTTGAAAAGGTACAGGTGACATTTCAAAGAGAATGTGACACTCAGTTTCTGCAGCAGTTGAGGAGCAAAGCAGATTTAGAGGACGATTTTCGGGTGAACCAGAATGAATTTTCAAAATTCGAAGGAGGTTATTGTAAATAACGTACTCGATAACATTAACCTTGTTCATTTTTTATACAGGTGTCACGGATTTTGAGATTCGAAGGAATCTTGGAGCCCTATTTTTTAGTTTTCATGATTTCCTCTTTGAGACATGTTTTTGTGACACATATTCCGGCTAGCTAGAGATGAATTTCAAGAAACTAAGAGAGGTATTTCTTCTGACCGAGATTATCTACAAAAACCTCTCTCTTATTTTACAAAGCTGTTACAGTTTGAGAATTACAGGTGTATTTTTGAAGCCTATTTGTTCTCCTGAAAAGCAGGAGATCAGTTAAAACGTGTCATATTCTGTTTGTAACTATTTCTATTTTGGGAAAGGGGTTAGAGTTCAAAATTGTGAGCTGGAAAGGACCTTTAGTGATATATATTTTATTGTACAAGAGTAGATAAGGGGGGGGGGTGGGGGACTTTCATCCAGGAAGGAGAAGGGACTGTGTGTAAATTTCTCAGAATGCCCTTATGAATTAATACAGTAGTACAATGCTCTCTAATAGCTGAGATACATCGCGGTGTATTCTTTAGTGTGTTTTCCTCTAGTTCACATTCATTTCACTTTTGTTATTTCTTCTAAGCATAGCTAAGAGTACATGATTGGAATTCATCCTTGATAGATGCTCCTTTCATATGGTTAATGAAGTTGTTGTGTTTAATGATTATAGGTCCAAAATTCACTCTCTGTTAAGTGCTCTGTTCATTGTAGTCAACCTTATGTTATTTCTTATAAAGTTACAATTGAGAATTCATCTTTGTTTGATGCTCTCATTTGTAATGGGATTTTCTCTTTTTTGTCTTGCCATCATCTGAATACTATTTACTGTTGAAGGATATGCTTACTTTGCCTATGTTCCCTCATGAGTACATTAGCTGTATTAATATTCATAGTATATATCAAGATTTGACCTCATTGCCCAATGTTTTATTTCTCTTGTTTGTCCTACCAACCCTTTTAAAAACTAAAACAAAACCTGTCCTATTGCAGAATCTGACCTTTGTGTGCTCATTTCCAAATCGTTTTTGAGTATTTTCAGTCTTTAAATGTTTGAGAGAGCTCTCTTTGGTTGGAAGGGTCAGAATCCAACCTAAAGTTGGTTTGTAGGTTACCTTGGCATTTCTTTGATGCAACCCAAATAAATTATCGTGTGCTAACATTTTAGCGTCATTGGCGGGGAGTGAAGGTGAAATCTTCCTTGGGATAAATGACAATGTTCATATCTGAGTACTAATGGTGAAAAGCAGTCAGACACAGAAAGGTTGTACATCATTCACCTGGCGACTCCATTTTCAAGAATCTAGAATTCAAAATTTTCATGGCGACTCCACTCTCTAAAGACTCAGTAGCCTAAATATTTTATTGATGACTCCACTGCTTCAATATGGATCACAAATCTGCAAGGTATGCTCCAATGAATCGCTCTCATATTCCTGGATTTCCAAATCGTATTCCTCACATAGATTGGCAAAGTTATTTGCCTAAATTCAAAGGTGGGAAAGGATATGATGCTTGTTGTGCTACTTATATGTTTAGTATAATGCACTGATTAATTATCAATCCGGGATTCATAATCAACATAGTTACAAGACACCAGTAAGAAAGCTAATTATAATGTCACGAGTATAGAACTATTCTAGATTATGTATGTTGGAAACAAAGCAAACTAGCAAATTGAAACACACTTTGGTTGTCTTTCACAGAGAGGCTATCTACTCCATTATGGCACATGCAAGTATGAGATGGAGTTCTTTTGATAGATCAACTCTGATATCTGACCCAAAAAACTAACTATGCAATCACACTTCTGAAAGGGAAATCACACATCAATCATCAAGACATAGCATGGGTAGTTCAATAGTCAATATACTGAGTATGTTGTGGTTCACAATGTGTTGTTGTGAACTTCACTAGTTCTCCTTCAAATATGTTTGACTACTGCTGCCAACATTCATGTCCATGAAACAAAATCAAATTTATAAAAACAGAAACAGAGCATATGAAAAACAGAGTGAGTAAAGATCTCTAAGCAATCATATAATCGAAATCGTAGTCTAAACTATACTGTTATCATCTAAAAGAATTAACGCTTTAGCTAATCTAACATTTACACTATTGAAATCAAATTCTAATACTAATCTATGAATATGATGACCTTTGTTGGGTGGTGGGCCCTTGCTTCTTCAACAGGTCAGCGAATGGAGTCTACAGTAAGCTTTCTTTCAATCCACACATTACTCTTACTCAAACTTCAAAACATAGAATCAAACTACGCTAACAACTCAACTCACATTCAATCATAGACGATCAAGACATGGAGATAAATGACATCCTTCTATTAATCTTCACCCATAATATGTTCTACAATATCTAACGCTGCTTCACATGATGTGTTATGCTAACTCTCCACTACCTCCACCATCCTTGCCATGACTATTTAAACAGTCTTAGTCGTGAAACACAAGGAGGTG
>SNQJ01S0002003.1:466872-482626 GCA_010110895.2 Picea sitchensis | reverse complement strand
GGATGGTAAATATGGTTAACTGTGGGTGAGTGGGGAGAGGGATGAGTGGAGAGGGGAGGGACTAAGAGACTAAGGGATGCAGAGGTAAGGGGGAGAAGGGACATAGGTCTTCAAGATTTTAAAAAGGTGAAGTATGGGATGGAAAAAGCAAGAAAATGTATGAACAAAGAAGTAAGAAAATGAACCAAGAAAATGAGACTAAGTCAAGACTTAGTCTCAAGTGCTAAGAATGGAACCAATAAAATGTGTAAGTGTGGTTCCAAGAAGATATTAGTTGTATTGCACACTAAAACACGTTTTTTGGGTGATTGAACATAAACTTGGATATCTTGAGCATATGAACTCAGATTTTTAATCTGTAAAATGTGTGATGAAGCTAAGATTGAGGTTATGCTATGAGATGATAATGCTTCAAAATTTACTTCTTTTGATATTGATTTTTTTTTTTTTAATTCCAAGAGATGGAAATCTGGTTGATCATTTTTTTTTATCAACATATGGATCTAACTGTGGTACAATGACCCCCTATGGGTTGCTAAGAATCCAAAATATTGGTTTGGATTCCTTATCCATTGGTCTATGGAGTCATATTCAAAATAAATTCTTGTAATTCCTCTTCAAACATTTCCTCTATTTAGAAAATTCTTTATTGTGCAAAAATTTGATTGTTGAAACAAACTATGTATAAACTGGATGTACCTATCATATGTTACTTGAAGGAAAATGACACCTTTAAGTGTAGGTAGATTTCCAATGGAGCCATTCAAGCATCCAATTGATCTTTGGAATGAACTCCAAAATTAGGGAACATATCGTGATTGGTACCAAAGAGTCAGGGGTGTATTCAAAGTGTGCTGGAAAAAAAATTAACCAAATATGCTAAGAATATGATGGCATTTCTCGACCAACAATGCTTTGAAACCATGTTTCAATATAATCAATTCCTAGTTGCTCAAGAATGCTACTATCTTGGGTTGAATGATGATTTTCCAATTTGAAAATATTTTTATTTTTCTTCTTATTCTCAACCACATTCAAGATTCTTGATTCATCAACTATGTATTGAAATAATTCTTCTTTTATGCAATGACAATTTTGTCCATCGTTGTTCTCAAGATTAATTTCTTTCACCAATTGTTCTTGCTGCCAATGCTCTTGTGATTTTTCAACATCTGTTACAATATATTTCATATGAGTATGTTAGTTGAAATCTTCTTGTGCATTTGGTGGAGGCTCCTCAATTTCCCTCTTGATATTTCTGTTCGAAAGATATTCATATGGAGTATATGAGAGGCTGAAATCTTGCTCTTGCAAATTTTCATTTTCATTTTCAGCAGTATGACTTGATTAAAAAAAAATTCCAATCTTTGATTAGAATTTTCTTCCAAATCACTCACTTCATTGTCTTGTGTCCATATGGGAGAGGGTGGGTGGGAAACAACATTGAAAACATCAGAAAGGGCATATAAGTGTATTGTTGGGATGAACTTTTCAGCAAATGAAGTTTCCAACACATCCCAACTGGTAATGGTCCTAGACAATAATGAATTATACCATTCAAGAGAATCCCCGCGTGGAGTTTGTAAAAATAATAGACATGTAACATTCTCTTCAGTGAGATTGAAAATATCACATGTGCTTTTGAATATAAAAAAGTATTTCTTTGCATCCTCTGAAGTATTCCCCAATAATGTGGAAAAGTTCTTAATAGGAATATCAAGCATCTGAAAATTTACTTCTAGCAGATTTAAAGGACTTCTATGCAGTCGTATCCTTCTTTGGATAAATCTTCCTTTTGCTGCATCTTGCAAAGCCATTGATTGTAACGTCCCCCATCCCATTTGAGTGACATCAAGGTGCATAATACTCTTAAAAATGAAATTTCTGCTAGATCTAATTCATTTACAGTTAACTCATTTCTTGTAGCTTTCAGCTACAAATTAAAATAGACTTAGCTACAGTCTATAACCAAAAAATAGAAGCATCTACATCATGCTAATAATCAACATGAAATGCAGCTAAACAACTCATTACAACATCATATAAATCACTTCCAAATACACAGAGTTCATGCACATCAATTAAACACAAAATTTAACACAACAATAAGATAAAACCACTTATCTTTTCACAATAGTCGTGCAACCAACTACTTGGGAAGGACATACCACCCAACCATAGACTAATTGTTCCAAATCTCAACAGCCATTCACCCCCGAGATGAGGCTAGCAATCCAAAAAAGAGGGTGGTCTCTCACAATCCACTCACATCTCATAAAACTCTCAACCCAATTGATATTCTCCTACAACTATCCTGATTTTCCAACAACTCTCTTCCTCTTGCCCTGTCCAACCCAAGGAATGCACCATTCATTTATCAGGGATAACCCAAGGGATGTACCATTCATTTACCAATATTAACCCAAGGAATGTGTCGTTATTTTATCGGGGTTTCTCTGGCACAAGTAGCTAGGAATATCTTAGCTGGGAACTCAAGGGAAAACTGCTGCTAGGAAAATTATCAACAAACTAACAACAACCACTTGTTGTTTTAGTACAACTCACACATGAGTTCACTCTTCAGGCATGGAAACCTATCTCTTCAGTTTTCCATCTCCAATTCGCTCCAATTACACTCCATATTGCTCTAGATTTTTCCCTCCAAGGCTGCATCAACTTCAAGCTATGTTTCTCGCTCTCTCCTTGCTTCCCATGCACAAACTTGACTAACTAAAAATTGTTGTCCTAACCCATATGAATTTTCTTTCTTGACTCACACTCTTCCCCAAGATGATTGTACTCAACCCTCCCGTGCCCAATAAATTTAGGATGTGACCACTCACACCCACCCTCTTACATGTATTCAATGATTGGATTTGGGAACACTCAATAAAAAATGGGAAGGTTCATATACAATAACAATTTTAGGAAAATGGGTTAAATTAAATACATGGAAAATTTCCCCCTTGGACCCCTCTTGGTCATTATCCTATACACTCCCCTCTATTGTGGATCAATTCATCCCCAATCTCTTGTTCATGTCCCCTTAGAAGTTGACATCACATTTTATTAATAAAACAAGGAAATGCAATTCACATATTACATCGCTTGGTCATAGCCACACATTATATCTACATAAGAATTAATTAAAATAAGGATTATAGTGGGGATGTTACATCCCCCCTCCCCTACAATTGTGCGCCATCCTCAGTGCACTCTATGCCGATATAAATATATGCAAGTTATCACAATACTTAGAAATAAAAATCTGCAATTTAACAACTCCAACAACAACTCCAACTAAAATATCGCGTTCCTTTCAACTTGTCAACCCAAGGAATTATCCATTCATTTATCAGGGATAACCCAAGGGATGTACCATCTATTTATGAAGGCTAACCCAAGGAATGAGCCATTTGTTTATCAAGGTCCCCAACGCAGTTGGCTAGGACTCAGAGATGTGGTTCCAGAACTCTAGCTACTCAAAATGGAGTCTTGCATTGTGTTTTCTTCAAAACTATCAAAAATGTGTGGGTATTCTACTTGCATGTTTCTTCATTCTCCCATGTAGCATCTTCAATACTGTAGTAGGTCCATTGAACCTTTACCAATCCTATGGCTTTGTTCCTGAGCATTTTGACTTTCAAGTCCAGGATGCGTACTAGTTCCACCCGGAAATCCCCTTCACGCTCCACCTGGATCACATTCCAATCAATTATGTGGTTATGATCAAGCACATATTTCTTTATCAATGACACATGAAATACATTATGCACTCTCATGGATGCAGGCAAAGATAACATGTATGCAACTGGACCTATCTTTTCTAATATTTTAGAAGGCCCACAATATCTTGTTGCTAACTTTGGGAAGCTTCCTAATCTAATCGAACTTATCTTCTCCTTTACTTTTAAGAACACATGTTCTCCCACTTTAAAATCTATGAAAATTTTGTTCCTCTCTGCATAAATTTTATGCCTATCCTAGGCATCTTCTATATTATGTTTTATCTTTTCCATCTTCTCTTCCATTCCCTTTAACAATTATGGTCTAACAACTGCCCTATTTGCTGGATTATCCCAACTCATTAGCATGTTATATTTTTTGCCAAACAATGCTTCAAATGAACTCAATTTCAATGAGGCCTGATACCCATTATTGTAGGAAAATTCAACTAAATGGATATAATCTTCCCACTTTGATGGATGATCCATCACATACATTCTAAGCATGTCCTCAATTATTTAGTTAGTCCTTTATGTTTTCCCATCCAACTCTAGATGCTATGTTGTACTAAGACTTAAATTTGTCCCAAGGCCCTTGAACAAACCCTTCCAAAAATTGGAAGTAAACTTTGGATCTATGTCTGAAACTATTGCCTTAGGCACTCCATGTAGCCTAGCAACTTCTTTCATGTATATATCTGCAATATTTTTCGCCTTGTGTGTAGTATTTACTGGAATAAAATGTGCTACTTTAGTCAATATATCCACCACCACCATGATGGAATCATGCTGCTTCACAGTTTTGGGCATCCTAGTAATAAAATCAACTGTAACTACTTCCCACTTCCATTATAGAATGGGAAATGGTTGTAGAAAACATGTTGGGTGTCTATGTTCTGTCTTTACCTTTTGGAATTCTAGACATTTGGCTATGTAATTAGCCACTTCTTTCTTCATTCCTAGAAAAAACTATTGGCTTCTTATTGCTGCAATTGTTTTATGATATCCTAGGTGCCCTGCATATGGCACATTATGCATCTCCTTAAACACTTCATTTTCCAGTTCACTGGATTTTGACACATACACCTTACCCTTGTACATGAGAATTCCATCTTCTTTCAGCTCATAATAATTAAATTTCTATTGAAAATCACCTTGTTGAATGTCTCATTTATTTTTAAATAATTCTGATATGAATTTGTTGTTGTAACAAATTTTTCTTTCAAATCTATCATGTACATGCTAATGGCTGAAATATGCATTACATGAGTCCTCATGCTGAGTGCATCAACCACTTGATTTTCCTTTCCCTTTATATTCTTAATTTCAAAGTCACATTCACTAAGAAATTCCAGCCATCTAGTTTGCCTAGCATTTAGTGTTGGTTGTCCAAACAAATGCTTCAGACCACAATGGTATGTATTTAGCTCGAATTTCTTACCCATAAGGTAATTCCTCCACATTTTCAATGCATGTACAATTGTTGCTAACTCCAAGTCATGTGTAGCATAATTCCTCTCATGCTCTTTTAATTTTTTGGACTCATAGAATACCACATGGTGCTTTTGACTGAGAACTCCACTGAGTCCTTCCTTGCATACATCAGTGCACACAACAAAATATTTGTTTGGATCTGCAATCTTCAAGATTGGTGCACTTGTCAATATTCCCTTCAACTGTTGAAAACTCTCTTCACACTTGGAAGTCCATTCAAATTTCACACCCTTATTTTGCAAAGAAGTGATTGGACTTTCAATATTTGAAAACCCTTTTATGAATCTTCAATAATAACCGGCAAGACCCATGAATGATATGACCTCTGTCACATTCTTTGGTGTTGGCCATCCTCTAATGGACTCTATCTTCTCAAGATCAAATTCAATCCCTGTTGTTGATATTATATACCCCAAGTAGTGAATCTTTTTTTGATAAAAGTTTCACTTACTTAGCTTAGCATACAATCTATGCTCTCTTAAAACTTGCAACACCATTCTTAAATGTTGCTCATGTTCTTATTTTGATTTAGAATAGACGAGTATATCATCTAAGAAAAAAATTAAAAACGTGTCTAGGCACATAAAACCTGTTGGGGCATTTGATATCCCAAATGGCACTACCGTGAATTCATAATTCCCATATCATGTTCTAAATGTTGTCTTGCTGATGTCTTCTTCCTTTATCCTTACTTGATGATATCCTAATTTCAAGTCAATCTTCAAAAATATTATCGCACCTTTCAGTGGATAAAAAATAACTGGGGCTCCATCCTTCTTATTCACAAAAAGAACAGGGGCTCCCCAAGGTGAAACACTTGGGTGTATATACTCCCTTTTTAAAAATTCTTCAAGTTGCATCTGTATCTCCTTTCATTTTGGTGTACCCATTTTGTATGGTTTCTTAGACACTGGGGCAGCTCCTGGCACCAAATCAATAGAGAAATCAATGTCTCTCTTTGGTGGAAATCCTGGAATTTCTCGAAAATCATCTTCAAAATACCTCAAGACCGGATGGTATTCAATTCTTTCCACTTTGTCTTTGGCTGCTTCCTCCATATGGGCTGCAAACATCTAACACCATTTCCTGAAGCTCTTCTTCATATGCATAGACGAAATCTATCTAACATCTACAACTATTGGAATTCCTTGAATCTTCATTTGCTTCCCTTCCTCATCAAGACATGTGATTGTCTTGTTGTAACAATCTAGGAAAGCATGATGTTTTTTCAACCAATCCATACCAATTAGATAGTCATATGAACCCAATGGTACGATGTTTACATCTACCTTCGTGTTGAGTCCATTCATGTCTATTTGACAATCTTTAACCAACTCATTGATCTTTCTCTTAGGCCCCATGGCTAACTGAACTAACCAACATTTCTCATGCTTACTTCTTTGCAAGTGAAATATTTCAACAATGTTATCATTTATGTAACTATGTCTAGCTCCAGAATCAATTAAAATTTTTATGGTCTGGTTATCAATCTTACCTTCCACTTCGATCATGGGGGATTGATATTGTTCCTTCTTTTTGTCTAAGGCTACATAAATCCTTGCCATTCTTCCTCCCATGTCTTCCACTTTCTACTTTGTGAGGGAAGCCCCTATATAAGTGATTCCCCTCTCATCCCCAACATTGAACACATTGCTTCCTTGGCCTTTTCCCAAATGAATCTACATTCTTTTTCTCATTTTGGGATGCCTGGCCTTGTTGATTTGCTTGAGAGTTATTTTTGAAAAAGGGTGGCTTAAAACCTTTATGCCTTTGATCCTTTTTCTATTTCATCTTGTCATTCCAATCCTTTTGGAACACAGGCCTTCTTTTTCTTTGCTCATAAAGGTTCCTTGCTCTCCTTATGGTTTCTTCCAAGGTCTTGGGGTTATCATACAAAATCTTGTCACTATAGAAGGAGGGTAACCCACTTAGAGACCTTTGGATTTTGAATTTCTCATCCTTGATGAAGTCAACATACTTGAACAATTCAAAGAACCTCTTCTCATATTCCTCCATTATCATGGTTCCCAACTTGAGTTCAAAGAACTCTTTCATATTTCTCTCATAGTAATGCTCGGACAAATATTTCTCTTGGAAATATCCTTTGAACTACCTCCATGAGATCATTTTCTCATTGAGGTTCTTGGCTTGCTTTAGTTGATCCCACCACATGGTTGCCTTCGCTTGCAAGTGGTAGGTGGAAATTCTAGCTTCTACCCGGGATGGGTAATCATGTAGATGGAAATATTTCTTCATTTCCAATAGCCAGGCCTCTACCTCTTCTCCTTTCCTGTGTTCACCATTGAAAGTAGGTGGATTTATTTTCCTGAATTCACCTTGCAAGATGTTTGCCTCAGGCCTTCTTCTTTACCTACGAACAAGAGACACACTTGGGTTGTTTCCTGGTCCTGAACTTGTATGAGTTATTCTAGTGGACCACCTTGGAGAATGATGGAACCTTTTCATGCTTCTTGACTACCTATCATTTCCATGATCATCCCTTTTGCTATGGGATCTAGATGTTGATACTTGTCTAGCACTAGCTGCTTGCTTGGTGCCATAATTCTTGTTGACTTGCTTATGCAACATGTTCAAGCTCTAAAGTATCTCTTCCTAAGCCTTCATAATCCTTTCATTATCATCCTTGTAGCTTTACACTTCCCTATGCAGGCTTCTCATAATGACATGCTCTTTCCTATCTCTTCTTCCATTTGACTATGTCTCAGCATTCTCCATGATGACATGCAAACCTATGACTTGCTTATGCAACATGTTCAAGCTCTAAAGTATCTCTTACTAAGCCTTCATAATCCTTTCATTATCATCCTTGTAGCTTTACACTTCCCTATGCAGGCTTCTCATAATGACATGCTCTTTCCTATCTCTTCTTCCATTTGACTATGTCTCAGCATTCTCCATGATGACATGCAAACCTATGATCTCTTCTTTATGGATTTAATATCCTTGAGCATCTTCCATGACTCCATTCCTCATATAAGAACTAAAGTTTCTTTTTGTACCTCTAATTCTGCAAGAAATGTGCATATAATAATTATTGTTAGAAATATGCATAGCATAAAACATTTCATCATATATGATACTGGTTATTTATTCATCAATTTATGAAGGAAATATTGCACCAATTCAATTTTTTTTATTTTCTTAAGGCATTCCTTCGTGAAAAAAACTTCCCAACGACTGTACTCATGTCTCAATTTGAATTATGAGTGAAAAGTTACAACAACTACATGTTGCAATTCCACTCTTTTTACTACTACAAAAATCTATTTATTAATTTATGAGAAATTTAATTTCCCAAATCAAAATTTTGGGTTGATAGGTGTATTCTACTCCTCAATGCCTTTCCAACGACTATTTGTTTTCTCAAATAGGAGCTCTGAGATGAAAGTTATGGTCCAGAGAAGTTTAGGTTGTTTTACTCAATTTACTCATGTATGCTACAGGTGTCTTATTTCTCTTCCTGCACATTTTTCAGGTGCCCATAACCAAAATATGACTCCAAATATAACTTATATGGGTCATAAGATTTCCATTGACTGCTCCTGTGCCCCAAATGGACTTCTGAGCATATAGTTATGCCCTTTGTAAGTAATATTGGTGCCAAAATTTTACCCTCACTGTTTTGGCTGTAACTTTCTCATACGAGCTCCGTTTCACCAACTATTTAGCTCGTTGGATATCTCTCTTCGAGTTATTTTATTTGAGATCCAGAGAAAAATTCTACCTTGGTACACTCTGGTCTTGTGGGTTTTGAATTGCTAAAAATGTCGTTTAGGGCCTCAAAAATACCCCGCAAGTTAATGACCTTCAAAAATATGAAAAATTTGGAAAATTCATTGTTTTACTACTGTAATAGTTCTTTAAATATTACCCATTGATATCAAATCACGATGCAAAAAAATCATTGATCTGAACTTGTCAGGTATTGATGATTGATATCATTCTTTGGATGCTCAAAACATTTTTCCAAAGCCACCGATCCGACCGTTGGTCGTCAGTCCATTTCCTCCACATCTGATTTTCAAACAACTCTTAAATCAGAAATTGACAATATTTGTTGGTGAATGAAAAAATACCCATTGAATTTGTCGATTCCTGACCACTGGCCCATTTGTGATCGTCGATCCATGATGACTATCAAACACTTTCCCAAATCGGTCGATTTGACCATTGACCACTTCTGTTGGATGACTTGGCAACTGCTAATGTGGCATGACACATGGATGTCGATGTGGCACGACACATCATTATGAGATGTCAACTTGGATGACATGGCATGACACGTGGATTCCAGCGTGGCATGACATGTGGATGATGAAATCATCATCCTCTTTCCCCCATCGACCATCGACCAATTCTCTTGGACAACCCAGACACCTTGCTGACTTCGGTCGACGTTGAACCATCGACATATCAGCCATCGATGACTTCTCTTTCTTGATTTGAAATTCTTCTTCAAATTCAGCCGACCTCCTACCACTGTCCATCGACCATCGTCGATTGAAAATACGTCACCGAATTCGGTTGGCCCCTGACTGTCAGCCATTGACGACTTTTGTCAGTGACTGAAAATACTTCACCGGAATTTGATCGACCCTTGACTATTGGCCATTGGAGGTTAGAGATGTCTTATGGCCGACCCAAACTCTTCATCATTTCAGTCGATTCATCCATCGGCCTTCGAAAATTTCTCTTGGTGAGTTTCCAACACTTTGCCAAATTCGTCGATCTGACCATCGGTGGATTCTATTGTTGAACCTCATACTTAGAAATTTTTTGACTTTTATCTGATTGGTATGGACCATCAATTTTCTCCCTTTCACAACCCTTGATTTAATCTTGTTTGTCAATTTGATCAAACTTTCAAACGGTCGAAACATTACAAATTTTTTAAATTTCTCATAGTGAATCCTAGCCATCGATCTCGAGTTCAAAAGAGATCTCAGTCGTTGATCTACCAAACTTCCTATAACTCTTCAAGTGACATTATGGTGTAGAATACTCTTAAAAATGAAATTGTTACTAACTGATCTAATTCATTACAATTAACTCATTTCTTGTAGCTTTCATCTGCAAATTAAAATAGACTTAGCTACTGTCTATAACCACAAAATAGAAGCATCTACAACATGATAATAATCAACATGAAATGCAGCTAAACAAATCATTACAACAACATATAAATCACTTCCAAATACACAGAGTTCATGCACAACAATTAAACACATAATTTAACACAACAAGAAGATAAAACCACTTATTTTTTCACAACATTCGTGCAACCAACTACTTGGGATGAACGTTCCACCCAACCATAGACTGACTGTTCCAAATCTCAACAACCAGTCACCCCCGAGCTGAGGCTATCAATCCACAAAAGAGGGTGGTCTCTCATAGTCCACTCACAACTCATAAAACTCTCAACCCCACTGAAATTCTCCTACAACTATCCCGATTTTCCATTAGTTCTCTTCCTCTTGCCATGTCCACCCCAAGGAATGCACCATTCATTTATCAGGGATAACCCAATGGATGTACCATCTATTTATCAAGATTAACCCAAGGAATGTGTCATTCTTTTAACGGGGTTTATCTGGCATAGGTAGCTAGGAATCTCTCAGCTAGGAACTCAAGGGAAAACTGTTGCTAGGAAAACTATATGCAAACCAACAAAAACCACTTGTTGTTTTAGTGCAACTCACACAAGAGTTCACTCTTCAGGCCTGACAACGTGACTCTTTATTTTTCCATCTCCAATTTTCTCCAATTACACTCCATCTTGCTCTAGAATTCACCCTCCATGGCTACATCAACTTCAAGCTTTATTTTTTGCTCTCTCCTTGTTTCCCATGCACAAACATGACTAACTAAAAATTGTTGTCCCAACCCATACAAATTTCCTCTCTTTGGTTTACCTTTATTGACTCACATTCTTCCCCAAGCTGATTGTAATCAACCCCCATATGCCCAATAACTTTGGGATGTGACCACTCACACCCACCCTCTTACATGTATTCAATGATTGGCTTTGGGAACACTCAATGAGAAATGTGAAGGTTCATATACAATAGCAATTTTAGGAAAATGAGTTAAAGTAATATACATGGGTAATTTCCCCCTTGGACCCCTCTTGGTCATTATCCTAGACACTCCCCCCTCTTGTGGATTAATTCAGGCCCCATCTCTAGTCCATGTCCCCTTAGCAGCTAGCATCACATTTTATTAATAAAAAAAGGAAATACAATTTGCGTATTACATCGCTTGGTCGTAGCCACATATTATATCTCCATAAGAATTAATTAAACTAGGGATTATAGTGTGGATGTTACATTGAGGAGCTTGGAGGAGAAGGTAAATAACATCATGACATGAAATAAATTCTTTGGTGGAGCCGCCATGAAAGTTTTCTTGAGATTTTTTTATGTTTCGAATGGAATTACCAGGGCCTTTTAGAGTTTTTTCAATGGAATTGCCAAGGAGTTCATCCCCCCAAATATTTGATGGTTCCTGGACAATATTTTTATAAATCTCGTGCATCTAGAATAAGCAACAATCTTCTTGAATCTTATTTTTGAAACTCTAAAACATGGAGATTATGGTTCTTCAATGAGATCTGAAACAAAGCCTCAAATATGTTGAAAACAAATAGTTTCCTAGTATGGTCACCAAAAATGTTGATGTTTAGATTGGTCAAGACCCAAACAAAAATATCATGAGGATATCAATCTCCCTGCGTTCTTATATAGGTGGTACTCCTTTTGGATGAAAGATTGGAAGATTATTTGTATGGTTTTGCAATGAATGTAAAGGGTGAATGCTAAAGAGAAAACCCCAAGAAATCTTCCAAGAAATCTTACATATACAAATGTACAACCCTTATATACAGTTATATAAATATACATTAGATCATTTAAAGAAAAGATAATATAATCTGTGCGAACAAAGATTTGTGTCTACGAGGTTTTGGAGTCTCCTTCAACAAACATTCTTTCTTTTTGGTAAGATAAACTGAACTTAGAATTTTCTATGACTTTTGCAAGATGAAGAAATGAAAGTTCTTAAAAGAAATTTAAATGATAATTTCATTACAACCAAAAATGATTTTGATAGGCCATACATTTGAAATCACATGCTTTTAACTAAATTATGAGAAATCACTAATGTAGTGCCCCAAATAGTTCTTTGTAGGAGAAATTTATAAAAATACCCCAATATGACAAGGTCAATAATGTCAAAAACTTAGAGAACTGAAACAACTTCAACAAGGTCTCAAGACTATTACATGAAATAAAATTAATAGTATTTTTTTTTACAGGCAGAGACTGTGCTCCTTTGGAACTGAAATGTTACAAGATGACTGAAGATTTCAAAACAAAGAACTTCTCAAACCCATATCTTCCTGTTCTCAATACATTCATGGAAGATTTGATGGAAAGAAACATAAAAGAAGAAGATGTAGAGAGAAAAGTTTTAGCAAGTCATTCCACCGAATCTTGGAGAGATAGAACTTTTCTTCTTGTAGACTCTTCACCATAGTAGAAACTTATCACTGCCAATCTCTTTATGATGTCTTCTCTTTCCCTTTTAAAATATGCTCTCAATGTTCTTGAAGTAGTTAGGGTTTGTTTTTCTAGAAATTTCCATGATTCATTTTTGGAGTAAATATATTTTAATTAATGCTTGATTAAATTATCATTAATGAATTTATGTTATTGAAATTCATGCCTCCAAGTAGGGCCCACTTATTCCTTTAATAAAGTTTATTTAATAAATTTTATTTTCAATTTTTCAATTTCACTGCCTTTAACAAAAGTGGAATGTGTTTTAATTTTTTGTGTAATATATTTTCCCTTTGAGCCATGGGAAACATTCTAGATACAATCTTCATCATCTCATATTTCTAACGAGTCCTCCTGGGCACAATTTGGATTTCTGGATCTCAAGATATGAGCTCGGGAATTTGAGGTTCCAAGCAGATCTATCATCAAACCATAGAAACCAAGCTTACTATTCTTTCAATTTATGAGAGAAATATGGCCAATTTCAATCCTTGAAACCTATTCCATCATCTTCTTCATTGCATTACCTTTCCAACGAGTTAAAGTTTACCCAAATACAACTGTCATAACTCAAGTTATGGCCTCTGGAACAATAAGACTCAACAATCGTCGATCAAATTTGTGGGGCAATCTAGGCCCTTGATTTAAATTATGTCCTCCTTCATAATAATTTTGACTTTTTTTTAATAAAATGTTTATCCCACATGCATGGGAGTTTTGGAGAGTTTCTGGTATATAATAAAAAGTATGTTATACACTTAATGTGAGTTAAGGAGAGACTATGGAAACTTGAACTCGACCCCTTAGAAAATTAGTAAATAATTAAATATTTTAATCGCTTAGTCATCTTCAACCTGTTCCCAGTAAGCACCCAATAAACAATAATTCAACACCCAGTCAGAGCCCAATAAGTGCCTATTCATCAACAATTCAGTGCCCAATCATATCCCACGTGTCACAGTCTGATAGGGTGCCACATGTCATAGTGTAACTGGTTGCAAGGTGTCATAATATGGTTGGATGGATAGGGTGCCATGTGTCATAGTGTAATTGGGTAGATAATGTTGATTAATTGGGTTGTTTGTCATTGATGTCAACCCTTGAAGAAAGTTTGGTAACACAATGGTTTGGGTAATGGACCCAAGTTTGTTGATGGATAATGGTATACAATTTTATATATTTTCAAGTAACACTATTCCATATGGATAGTACATGTCATGCCATTTTCGGTGGTATGTGGAACGTCACATAAATCCTCACGGTTAGAGAGTTATGGCCATGTGAAGTTGGAGAAAGGTTTGGGTAATGGACCCAAGTTTGTTTAATGGATAATGATATGAGGTTTGATATATTTGTAGGTAAGAATATTCTAGATGGATAGTACATGTCATGCCATTTTCAGTGGTATGTGGAACGTCACATAACTCCTCACGGTTAGAGAGTTATGGCCATGTGAAGTTGGAGAACCCCCATGAGTCATCTAGAATCCCCAAAAGGTCAAATTAGTTACCACTCCTATGCTCATTTGTTCATTGTTTATTTACTCTACAACTATTGGATGATAATGCTACATTGATATAACACTTTCATATTATGGTTAAAAAGGATTGAATTTCTTTATTACCGATTCACCCCCCCTCTCAGTAATTCAACAATTGGTATCAGAGCAGGTTCCTTCAAGAACCAATTTAACCACTGGAAGGAGATCATGGATTATTCTGAGAATGGAGTACCACTGTTTAATGGTCAGAATGGTTTAAAGTATGAGATGTGGAGCATAAGGACGAGAGTATTTTTATAGGCACAGGGGCATTATATTTGGCTATAAGTCATTACAGGATATGATAGTTCAAAAAGGGCAAAGACTGCAGCCAAGAAGGAATTGAAGAAGAATAAAAAAATAGCAATGGATTTTAGTTGGGAAGGATTACCTAATCAGGTAAGAGAAAGGTTGGTAAATTTTCATCAGTCAAATAAATTTGGGATAAGTTACATGACATATATTCTTCACTCATCACAGATTCAGAAAATGCCAAAGAAGATGCAGGTACAAATCAAAAAGAAATATGTTCACCATGTCAAACAGATTTAGAAGATGAAGAGTACATAATCAACAGAGGTATGTTGTTTTGTTTTAATTGTGAAAAATGTGAACATCTTGAAATAGAATTCCATGAAGGAAATGAGACAGAAAAAAAAATTGAAAAAGAAGACAATTATGAGGAAAAATTGATCAGTGCTTTAGATGAACTAAGAGAAGAAAAAAAGTCACTCAAGAAAGAATTGATGAAACAAAAGGAAAGTGTTCACATTTTTTAAGAATCCCAATAGGTCATCGAGAACTTAAGAACTCAGCTAGAAGAAGCCAGAAAGGTTGAAGAAAATCTTGAATATCAAAAGCAGTGTTTGGAAGCCAACATTGAAGAATAGCAGGAAGAATAAAAAATGAGAGAGAAGATATTGACAGATCATCTTAAGGAAATAACTAACGATCTAAACCAGCTTGAGTCAGAGTTTGGTCAAGAGGAGAAAGTACTCGAAGAATAAACAATCACATTAAAAATTCAGCTTGAAGAAGCGAAGAGAACAGAAGAAGTTATGAAGTCTCATATATTAAAAAAAGAAGAAGTAGTTGAAAAGATTGAAGAAGAAGTTGTCACAATGAGAAGTAAAATTGTCTAGCTCAAAAAGAACGTTGAAGAGATAGAAACATCCACATCAGTTACAGAGAATGAAGAGAAGCACTCTAGGTTGATAGAAAAGAAGAATGAAGAAAATAGAAAGAGTTATGCAAAAGTACTCAAAGGAAGGAATCATGGTCAACCAGAATCTAAGAAAACTATTAAAGATACATCTTCAAGAAGACCATCTGTGTTCAAGAAAAAAAGAAGCTTCAATCATGACCATGATCAGTCAAGGCATAAATTCAGAAGGACTACACCACAAAGAATATCA
>SNQJ01S0002003.1:450568-463108 GCA_010110895.2 Picea sitchensis | reverse complement strand
TATCATTTTTTAGAATCATAGATTTTATATTAGTCTTTTTTCTTTTATTATTTTTAGGACCTTAGTTGGCTAACAGAGCCATTAAACCTGTCATAATAGGTTACATTAAATGGATTGGGTTAATTAGACAACCCCGGACCAGATCTTTTCTTCCAGTTGACGGAAGGTCAATTTTGCCCGTCAATAGGAGTGTACAAATTGATAGGGCATAGTTCCTTGCAGAGGAATGCCCGCCGGATTGGGTTGAGTCCAAAAGGTATTTGCAACTCTTGGATATGGATGCCTAAGATACAGACCAATGGTAGTAGGGATAGAAGGACTTGCAAGAGTAGGTTTCCACCATGCCGGTTGATGTTTCAACAATGTATATTTCCCCCTAGTAAAAACTTTCCCTGCGGTTGAAGGTTGCCCCCCAACTGAAGGTTGGCCTCCCATTTANTGACCTCCAATGTAGGGAGTACTAATCTGTGATGTGTGATATGGAGGTTGAGTATCTTGTGTAACCATGGTTGTGTGAACGACTTGACTTCTAGCCATTTGACCTATGGGATGACTAAGTAAAGCACTTGGTGTGTGCATGTGTGGAAAAAATGAAGCAGGAATATTACCTGACTCGGGTGCAAGAGGAGATGCATGCGTAAGTGGCTGATTCAGGGTCACCTGGGTCACCGATGTTTTCGGTAAAGAATAAGCACCAACAACATAAATTATGGGAGTTGTGGAAAAAGATGAATTCCGAAGTCCTTCAGGAAAACCAAAAATTGGTGGGTTGATGCCAAAGGATGATGTAATGGTTGAACAAAGAGGTACGCGATAATAAGAATAAGAATCAACATATATCATGGATGGTGGATCAAATAATGGTTGTCCAAGTGGATCAGTAAACAAAGGATTCACAAAAGATTTCAAGCTTTCTACAAAGTTTGGGACCAATTCTTCAATGTGATGGCCACTTCCAGGAGCGATGCTCCCAGTTTCAGAAGTGTGATCTACGATCACTGCTTCATAAGAAATATTATGTTGTGGTTCCTAAGTGTCAGGTTTCATACCTTGTATATTGTGAAAATTCTAATTCTAAGGCCAACTATGCAAAACAAAGAAACACACTCCTATGAAAACAAAAGCGATCAACCAAGCAACAAAAGATTTTAAGGATATTCCAAAGATGGGATAACAAGCCGCCAACGAAGAAGTGAGAAGCAGTTACCCGGACCTCCAAGTAACATTCCTTCTCGGTGCAATCAACTCTCACTTTCATGGGATCACCCTCCAAGGGTACCGAGAGTGTGATACGACATCTTCCCTAGGTACCGTGGGAATCCACCCACAGTCACCTCTGTAGATACCTAGGAAAGGCCACTAATGTTACCAATTCATAGTCAACCTCAAGGGGGGTACATTCGATAGTTGGGACTGAACGTATGGGCAGGATATCAAATTTTGAAGCACTTCAAGAGAACTGAAGACAAGTGGACCGGTAGGACTCTAGAGGACCCTGAACAGATTCAGAGTTCACGAAGCACCGAGACCAAATGAAACCAGTGGTTTCTCAAGAATAGCTCCCAATATATGATATTTTCGCTATGATTGGTTAATCTTTGGAGGGGTAATCTCCATTTCTCTTCCACACGCGACCTTGTGTTTATCCCCTATGTGAGAGGGGGTTCCTGGCTATGCTTATATGAAAGTTGGATTTGAACACTCTTTAGTGTTTTATAGTCTCTTTAGTAGTCTTGGACAATTTACTCACTTCACCTAGTCTAAAGAATCTAATCCTAAGCTATTGTTGTTGTGCTAAAAACAAAATATTCAAATTGATTTTATTAGCGCATGGTTGATTTTAATGGATTTTAACTCAAACGGTTCACGTAGATGAAATTGATGATGTGTAAGAGACTCGACTCCAATAGAATGCAAAAGAATGATATGCAGTTCTTTCTTTCAATGAATTCTATGTACAGGAAGGAGAAGATTTCTATAGATGGAAATGTAGATGGAAATTTTGTGGTATATCTGGATGTCATCCAGATATACCAACTCTTTTGTGGTGGTATATCTGGATGACATCCTCATCTTCAACAGAACTTGGGAGGAGCACATGCAACATATTCAACAGGTTTTGAGCACTCTGCGACAGCACAAGCTATATGCCAAGTTGGAAAAATGCTCCTTTGGCATGAACATGGTCCAATACTTGGGATATATTGTTGATGAATTGGGTACATGTGGATCCAACTAAGACCCAATTCATATGTGACTAGCCAGCCCCGACAATACTAACCGAGCTTCAGATCTTCTTGGGACTTGCCAACTTCTACCGATGGTTCGTTTTGGGATTCTCCCATATTGCATGGGCCCTCAGCCAAGTGACCAAGGGAGGTGGCAAGTCAAATTTCACATCGGGGAAGGAACAACAACAAGCATTTGATGATCTGACAAGGAAATTGTAATATCCCCCAGTAGAGCCCCGGTTGTAATTATGAATTGTAAACATGTTTGTTAGGATGGTGAGCTGAGTTATAATAAGCTAGGAGCCTCAAGTGATGATTAGTCTAGAGAGCCTAGGATGCTAAGGCTAGGAGCCTGTTTTGTATATATAATTATGAAAAATCATTAATAAAAATTATACATTGTTGCGTGCAGACCCTCTACGAAGAAATAGTTATGGGGGACTAAGCTCCACTAGGTGGGGAAGGGGCTAAGTGTCTGGGAATAGGGGCTAAGCTAGAGGGATTACCTCTAAAGGAATAATATTATATTATTATTTCTTAAAGGCTAAGGTTTGACATAATCTGTGTTTTCCTAAGTTCCTAGGGGAAAGGGGGACGAGTGTTAAGTGGAGCTAATGCAGCTTCAGGGAGACATGTGTCAACTTGGCAGCATGTAGTTTTAAGTGGGAAAGTCAGCTCGTTGTCAGGGATCTCATTCATGAGTCTCATGATTCGGCGGATGGGTGATGATCCTTCACCATTCAGTCTGCACTATCGTGGGGTTAGTCACCTTGGAAGTCTGCCACACTCCCCACTGATGCACATGCCAATGTAACCTGCAGACATTGGAGTTATCCTACGTATTTCTTGTGAAGCCCAATGAACTTGTATTTTTTCCTGAGTCATGTTGTGTCGTAGCGGTTAGCAGTTGTTGCCAACACAGTTTTGGCTAATCTTGGTTCACTCCCCATTCTCCCATCCTTCGCCTAAATTTCCTAGCTTCTGTCGTGGACCTCTACATCTTGGATGCACCTTTGAAACTAGTAACCCATGAAGCCGACCTGTGTCTTCCTGTGAAGCACAACGTATCTGTACTTTCCAGAGCCCTGTTGTGCCTTATCGAATGGTGGTTGCTTCCATCCCCTGAGCTATATTGAGCCTTTCTATTGTCCTCACTTGTTGGAATTGAGTTGAAACTGGTTGAAGAAGTGGGTTGTCAGGCCCGTGGTTGAAGAGGTAGGTTGTCAGGCCTGTGATCAGCTCTCTCTAGGTGAGAGATTTTGTTGGGAAGTGATTTTCTCCTAGAGAGAGTCTAGCACTAGCTACGAAGCTCTGAGAATTCTTGATCTGGCTTGTTGTCAAGACCCTGAAAGGGAAGTGGAGAAACTGATGGACTTTGGAACAGTGAAGGTTCATATTCCTTGGTTGCAACATGCATGTGGGGAATTAGAGGCCGTGAGTAGTGGGTGTAAGTAGGATCTTGGAGAGAATCCTTCCAGTTGCACTATGTAGTTTTCTATAACCTCAGCCAAGCCTGGGAATTCCCTTGCCTTGTGGAGTTTAGTCCCAGCTTAGGGGTGACCCATGGGCCATTTTTGAGCATGATGAGCAGTGTGGTCTATGGTTGGGAGGTTCGTGGAACTTCTGCACACAATTGGTGTACTTCAATTAAAATATAAGTACCCATTCCTATGTTCATTTACATGCTATGTATTTGTACATGCCATATTGATGAGTATTGCTTGTATATGTTGTTATATTATGGGTTATGCCTATGATTACTGCATGTATGATTTTACTATTATTTCCGCATTATTCTGTGTATTAGAAAAGTATGTTTTCTATTTATGTTTATTTTTATAGGAATATGATATTGTTATTTCTATGAGATATCATGGCCCGGCCTGGGTGGACGGGGAACGTTAAAAAATGGTATCAGAGCTAGTTGGAAGAAGATAAGGTATTTGGGTAGCGTTTCCCAGCAGAGGTGTAGATGGTCGGGGATGTCACAAATTTGTATTAGAGCCAAGGTTCAAGCACTGAGCTTGGATGGGCTAGATAATTGGTTATTGGAACCAAGGTTTTAGAGGGAAATTGTGTCAAGAAGAACAAATTTCGAGCCTCGGAGCATTCTGAGTGTCAATAAGTTACCTTGGTCATGTTACGAAGCTCAGGAGGTGTAGTGGTATTGTAAAACCATGACAGACATGGTAATGGACCGCAGAGTATTGTGGGTCATTGGAATCTGTTCAGGAGGAGGAGAATTATTGACTGTTAGATATGAAGAAAAGTGCAGGAGGGTTAATCTGTAAGTCCTTAAGAATTCAGGACTTCGGTGAAGTATGTGGTATAGACTGGAAGAGGTTGATGCCCCAAAGTCCCTGAAGTGGATCTACACCATAGATCTGGGGAGAAGAGCTCGACCGTTGGATTGGGATGAAGTTGGACCAGAACCGTTAGATCAAGCCAAGGGTGGAAGTTACGATGTTTTATGAAGGAAAATGAACTCACGAAGCTCTAAAGTCCAGAGTAATCCAGACTGTCTGTCAAAAGGGACATGTTTCAATAGTTTGGCTTGTTTGGGATTTCGACGTTCGAGAGAATTAGTGTGTGCTGAGGCGAGAACTCTCGAAGCCCAAAGGTCTGAAGCCCCAAAGAGACGAAGTAGTGAGTCATGATGACATCACCTGGAGGTGACATGGACCTTTCCTATACCTGCCACATTCCCCCACCTGGATTGTGGAAATATGTACTATGTGGACTCGAAGGGTAAAGAAGTCCATAAATTTAGAATTCGGGAGACTGGAAGGAAGTAGGCGTAAAAACTTTGGAAGCCCAAAATTTCGGAGTGAGGTGGCATGATGATGTCATTAGGAGTGATGTGTACACATGGGATGTGTGCCACATGTCAGTGGGTTTCAGACCCATCAAATATTGAAATTCCATTTGGAATGTGACATGTGTCAGCCGCTATTATTCTACCACGTGGCACTTCATTTGAGCATGGTTAGTGGGCCTACACTGGCGTTGATCACCATACACCAAGATAGAGGACCAAGAGGCATTGCAGAGACCCAAATTACATGGGAATTAGTTCCCCAAGGCGGTCACGCAATCCAAACCATGGTATCACCGAGGGGTTACATGTCAGCGTCAGAAGAATTGTGAGGTGAAAGGCAGGTTACTCCAAACCGTTGTTGCGTGCCCCCAAAAATTGAAAGGAATTAAGTGATGTGACATGATAGTTCTCGAACATCGAAACCCTGAGCTAGCAGATGTGTGGTTATAGAAGGCTAATGTCATAGGAAGGACACTCTGGAGGAAAACGGAACAGGTGGGCTAGAAACCCCCGAAGCCCAAAGTTCTGAATGATTAATAGTCATCTATCTTTTGAAGGACACATGACAAGTGGAGTTCTACTCTGGAAGATCAACACCCCAGAGAGAAAGGATTTAGGAACTTCTGAAGCCAGACTTCTGAAATCTGGAGGCCCAAAGTCCCGAATAAGCACCATCGACCTAGCATTGGGCCACAACCCGTAGTCGCATGGGTTGGGGGATGAGAGAAAGGGGCTAGTGCCCAAAAATTATTGCAAAGAAGTGCAGATCTCAGAAAGAAAATATCTACGTGGATTCTTGATTGATCAAGAGCCACATAATGAAATATGAAAGCTTTCCTTGAATCAGATTGATCTAGGAATAATGTGGAAATTGTTAAGAACTGATGGACTAACAATTTCGATTGAATGCACATTGTTTTTGCAGAGTTAAACAACAGCTAAATCAAATAAGGATTATCTCAGAGAAAAGAGATCAACTACACACGGAATGCATAAGAGAAGAAGCACAAATTTTAAAGGATCGTAGCTTTCTTCTCAAAGCTTAGAATTGAGCAAGGAAGCAGTGATTGGAAATATCTCGGAAAGAGGATTCCATGTATTCATCCATATTTGAGGATTGGGCAGCTTAGATCACATGAAGTCAGAGAGTATTTTTTTTTGGGTGACAATATTTTCACATCAAATGTGAATTCCAGGTGGAAAAATCCATCTGTGATACATGACAATGCATGAACCATAAGTTCATATGGAGATGCAAAGCATGGGAATAAGGAAGGTTTTATGGAATATGAAAGAGTTTGGAGACAAGATGTGACATCTCCAAAGATCAGTCCTACATATTGGAGGTAGCACCTCCATTATTGCTAACAAAGTGCACAGTGGAAGCATGGCATGAAGGTCATCAAATATGGCATGACAGAAGTTGATTTTGCCAGTCAGGTTGAAAAATCAGATGGGTCAAGTCAGGAGAAAATAATAATTCATCAAGATAATACCAGTGCTGATATGATCAGTCATGGAAAGGCTAAACCAAATTTCTTCAAGAAATAAGTTGGCATTAACTATCCAAGGTTACTCAGAGAACATGACTGGAAATATAATTAGGTCATGAAGGAATTGGATCAGAGGGATCCAAGTAATAGGGGAATGCTGAAAATTAATATCAACATAATATGTGGTGGAAAGTATGCAAAGTAGACAAGGAAAAACTCATGGATGGAGTTAATTCCATTAACATCCTAAGATAATGGAAGAAGAAATCATGAGATAGATATCAAGCTAATAGGAATGCATGTCAACACTCCAGGAAAGAAAGCTAGAATAGTAGAGGATTGTTGATGCACTCTAAAGGTGTGAAGGTATTTCCATAAGAGCATGGAGATATCAAGTCAAGAATAATTTAAAAGTGAAGTGACTTCTAAAGAGAAATCAATAAGGAACCATGAAGAAGAAAACAATTTTATGCATGGTTTTGAATGCAGAGGAGACGGTGCCCGAAAAGAATCCATCTTAAGTAACATAGAGCAATGAGTGACAACCCAAAAGTTTGGAGGTATCACATGAATCTATGATGGTAAGGTAAAAGAAGGACTTTAATTTGATTCTATGCAACTGGAAAAAGGGGCATATGTGCATCCTTACAGTATGCTATAGATTGGATAGGTAAGTCAATTTTGAAGCTAGTTGGGATAGATGGATCTAGAAAACAAATAAAATTTGAAGGTTAATGTCAACATTAGTAATTGGCTGGAAATGAAAAGGAAACCAAGAGTGATTTGGCTAGAATGTGCTGAAGACAAAAATAGTCATGTACAGTGACTATAATGAGAGCACACGAATATTCAGGAGTATGGGAAGAATGGAAGACTTTTAGGATCAGCAAGGAAAAGTTGCACATGGGAAAGAAGTTGTTGAAATTGTGGTAGCGTTGCAACAGTTGAATTAGGGTTGGTTGAACAACCATAAGTAGAAAAAGAATTATTTCATGTTGCAAGCATTGTTGATGATGTTTCTACATATGGATAGAAGCAACAAAAGCTTGAAGGTTGGTTAGGTTTGATAAAAGAAGCATGAAATATTCTACTACCATCAGCCATACAGGTAACATCAAATTTATTAATGGAATTCATGTAGGTATGAGTTTTTATTACTCTTTTTGCATAATTGCTGAAGGGAATTTAGGTAATAATTTCCTCAGCCCGAGTTATTTTATAAAATCACACGATTATATTATTTGAATGCACACCACTGGATGTGGTAAAGGCTGGAGGCATGTATTAATTCAAATATTTTTAGCTTCTGAATGCACACACGGACATAGTATAATGTCATGTTAATTTGGTTATGGGGCAGTAACCAAAGAATTAAAAGATAAGAACTTGTTATAGGAATGAATGCCAGTAAGCTAGTCATGTATGAGACCAGGACATGGTTGGATATGTCAAGGTATGGATATGGAAAGGTTATGAGCCACATAGGTACTAAAATATTCCTACCTTTAATTAAAACTTGGACTGCAACCTTTTTTCTAACACTAATGAATACCACATAATTATATTATGGGTGTAGTGTTCGGGTCGAAAAGGAAGGCATCCAATTAATTGGGAAGACAATAGCAAGTGTGTGGAGAATGTGTCAACACATTGGCCAGAATTCCAACTTATGGATGGTGAGATACATGTCTGAGATAAAGAGCATTATGTAATTCAGTACAAGGTGCACTGAATAAGTATGCATTGAGAATTGCACTCGTGCATAGTAAGTGATAGAATTGTGTACTAAATGAAATGGTTGAATGTGTTTTGTAAGTACATGCATACATATTATTGCATGGAAATAATTGTTACTAACAACTAAAATGTTGTGAACACATGAATTTGAGGACATTTCAGGGAGGTGTTAGACATTGCAACAAGAAAGTTGCAAGTCAAGTAGTCACATGAGCATTGACTACAAGAAATTTTCTTGTTCAGAAAAAAAAGTAATGAACTTACTGATATTACTGTGAACATGCATATGCATAGAATGATGATTCATTCTATTTTATTAAATTGTTTGGTAATTGTGATTGAATTGTTAGGTGCAAGCAATTCTAAGATCGCTGCATAAGGTTTTGTACATATTGCAATTGAATTATGATGTACAGGAAATACTAACAATTTGTTGGTTGTATGCAAGATGAAACATTGCAGGAAAAAGGGTATGTAGTTTGGTGCCTATGGAAAACCACAAGGATGGTTGCATTCATAATATGGCAACAACCAAGAAGAATTATGAAATAGAATGTCATGTTTTGGGGGAAAAGTTCAATTCCCTTTTGAACTAAGTTTGAGTTCCTAAATGAATTTTTTTATGTTCTCTCATGATAACTTCATGTGGGTGATGCAAATGAGATGATGTTGATTAAATATAGATTGTTGACTACAAAGAGTAGCTCGGGGAAGATGTTGATTGGAAATATTTGAGGGCAACGAGAACTCCTAGAGCCACGGTGCTCTGAGACTTTCGATCTAGCATGTTGTTGAATCCCAAGGAAACAGAGGTGTAGTAGCCGATGGATTGTGTGACAGTGAAGGTGTACACTCCTAGGGTGGGACATGCATGTGGGGAAGAGAGACCGTTGGTTGGAGTGTTGTTGGGGTTTGGTACCTTAGCCTAGACCATGTTGATATGTAAGTCTTCTCTATCAAAAGGTGTATGATCAGAGTGTTTATGTATGTGGAGTCATAGCCCTGCTGAGAATTTATCAATAGTGAGATCTAAGGTTGGGTGGAACATCATGGATCTACAACCAATCGGTGCTTTCAATCAGGTTTAATTGAAGCATGTAACAAGGAACAATGAGTTGAATGCTTTCCTAAAGAAACTCTATGGAATAGAGCAATTGAGTTTCAGCTGTAGTATGAACACCAGAATTGGTGCTTGAAAGTAGAGCACCAGGTGGATAATAGGCTTCCAATAGCTAAAGCTTGGATCTTTTTGAAGAATTTTTGAATTATATATGTATAAACAAGTTGCACTAAGGACAATGCAAAAATAAGGGGAGGGGATTGTAATATCCCCCGGTACAACCCCACTTGTAATTATGAATTGTAAACATGTTTGTTAGGCTGGTGAGCCAAGTTATAATAAGTTAGGAGGATTATGTGATGATTAGGCCAGAGATCCTAGGATGTTAAGGCCATGAGCCTGTTTTGTATATATAATTATGAAAAATCATTAATAAAAATTATACATCACTATGTGCAGACCCTCCATGAAGAAAGAGTTATGGGGGACTAAGATCCACTATGTGGGGAAGGGGATAAGTTTCTATGAAGAGGGGCTAAGCTAGAGGGCTTACCTCTAAAGGAATAATATTATATTATTATTTCCTAAATTCTAAGGTTTGACATAATCTGTGTTGTCCTAAGTTCCTAGGGGAAATGGGGACGAGTGTTAAGTGGAGCTCATGCAGCTTCAGGGAGACATGTGTCAACCTAGGCACATGCATTTTTAAATGGGAAGGTTAGCTCATTGTCGGGGATCTCATTCATGAGTCTCATGATTCGTAGGAAGGGTGACGATCCTTCACCATTCGGTTTGCACTCTCGCAGCATTAGTCACCCTGGAAGTCTACCACACTCCCCACTGATGCACGTGCCAGTGTAACCTGTAGACACTGGAGTTGTCCTATGTATTTCCTATGAATCCCAACGAACTTGTATTTTTTCCTGAGTCGTATTGTGTCGTAGCGGTTGGCGGTTGCTTCTAACGCAGTTTTGGCTAATCTTGGTTTGCTCCCCATTCTCCCATCCTTTGTCTAACTTACCTGGCGTCCATCGTGGACCTCTACATCTTGGACGCACCTTTGAAACCAGTAACCCATGAAGCTGACCCGTGTCTTCCTATGAAGCACAACATATCTGTACTTGCCAGAGTCGTGTTGTGCCTTATCGAATGGTGGTTGTTGCCATCCCCTGAGCTATATTGAGCCTTGTTATTGTCCTCACTTGCTGGAATTGAGTTGAAGTTGGTTGAAGAAGTGGGTTGTTAGGCATGTGGTTGAAGAGGCAGGTTGTCAAGCCTGTGAGCAGCTCTCTCCACGTGAGAGAGTTTTTTGGGAAGTGATTTTCTCCTAGAGAGATTCTAGCACCAACTACGGAGCTATGAGAATTCTTGATCCAGCCTGTTGCCGAGACCCTGAAAGGGAAGTGGAGTAGCCGATGGACCGTGGAACAGTGAAGGTGCATATTCCCAGGGTGGAACAGGCATGTGGGGAATGAGATTCAATGAGTAGTGGGCATAAGTAGGCTCTTGGAGATAATCCTTCCAGTTGCACTGTGCAATTTTCTGTAACCTCAGCCAAGCCTAGGAATTCCCTTGCATGGTGGAGTTTAGTCACAGCTCGGGGGTGACCCACTGCTAAGCATGATGAGCACCATGGTCTATGGCTAGGAGGTTCATGGAAGGTCTGCACATAGTTGGTGTACTTAAATTAAAATATAAGTACCCATTCCTATGTTCATTTACATGCTATGTATTTGTACATGCTATATTGATGAGAATTGCCTATATATGATGTTATATTATGGGCTTTGCCTGTGATTACTGCATGTATGCTTTTACTGTTATTTCCACATTAGTTTGTGTATTAGAAAAGTATGTTGTTTGTTTATTTTTATTTTTATAGGCATATGATAATTGTTATTTCTACGAGATATCATGGCCCAACCTGGGTGGCCGAGGAACGTTACAAAATGGTATCAGAGTTAAATGGAAGAAGATAAGGTATTTGGGCAGTGTTGTCCGACAGAGGTGTCGATGGTCGAGGACATCATAGAAATGTATTCCATTATACAATCTTGTCGTCAATGGAAAAATTACATTCTGGGAAAGGAGACAATCATCCACATTGATCACAAGCCTCTACATTTCATACAGACACAGGGGAAGTTGCATAACGACTTCCATCAGAAGTGCTCCGCATACCTGTAGCAATTCCATCTCAGCATCAATTATAATATAGGGAGAACAAATCATGTCATTGGCTGCCTCAATTGACCTCTCGTGGATGCACTCACCACCGTGCTCCATTCCTGTGGGCATGAGGCATCTAAGTGGCCCCAACTTTATTAGGAAGATCCTAAATTGTCCACCACCTATCAGCTCTTGGGTACAGGCGTGAATGTCACCGATTTTCACATTCAGAACAGACTGTTATGCCATCTAAGCCACCTCTGTGTTCCTGCAAGTGAGCATGCAAAGATGATTTGGGAGGCTCACTATAGTCGGATGGCAAGATATTTTTGTGTGGAGAAAACTATGGTCGTTCTACAAAAACATTTTTGTTGGCCAAAACTTCGACAGGACGTCAGCGAGTATATCAAATCTTGCAATGCATGTGCCATTGCCAAGTCAACCATCAAGAAGAAAGGATTATACACCCCTCTTCCTACTCCTGAGAGGCCTTAGGAATCTATCTTGATGGATTACATGTATGTCCTTCCATCCACCAAGAAAGGAAATGATTGTGTTGGATCATGTTGTCATTGATTCCAAAGGTGTAATTAATTGATGTCAAAGGATTGATGTCAAGTGATGGATTGATGTCAAAGTGATTGATTGATGTCAGGAGATTGATTGTTTGATTGATGCCAAAGGATGATTGATTGATTATTGTCAAAGGATGGATGTCAAGGAATTTATTGATGCAAAAGGATGATTGAATGATGTCAAAGGTCAAAGGTTTGATGTATACATGTCTTATCATAG
The DNA here is from genome assembly GCA_010110895.2 of Picea sitchensis. NCBI lineage: Eukaryota > Viridiplantae > Streptophyta > Pinopsida > Pinales > Pinaceae > Picea > Picea sitchensis. The sequence continues at coordinate 450,805 of SNQJ01S0002003.1, read as the reverse complement.
TATATTGATGAAGATGGTTCAATGAGTTGTCATTGATACATGATGCATAGATGAAGATGGATCGATGTGGTTTCATTGGTATATGATGCATTGTTGGGTTGATATAAAGATGACTCATTATTGTCTTATCATGGTTGATAAGGTGTACAAATGGATGAACTCCAAAGTGGTCCCCTTATGGTGAAATCCCTCATGGGAAGACGCTTTACAGTTGAGTTATCCTAGAAGTATGGTTGG
>SNQJ01S0002003.1:410057-450398 GCA_010110895.2 Picea sitchensis | reverse complement strand
GAAAGTGGTTAACCTAAAAATGAGGAAAATAGGTTAAGTGACCTAGAAATGGGTTAAGTGACCTAAAAATAGGTTAAGTGACCTAGAAGTGGGTTAAGCGACCTAGAAGTGGGTTAAGTGACCTAGAAGATGCTTCTAAGGAAGCCACTTGGAGAGTATAAATAAGAGGCAAGGGTCTCTTGTGAAGGCATCTCTTGTGAATCTCTCATGTATCTCTTGTGTATCTCTTGAGCATGTATTGAAGATCTATTCTAAGAGAGAGATGATCTGGAGGATCTCATGGATGCATCAAAGTTTTGGCAAGTCAGAGATCATGACGGAAAAAGTCTCGGAAGTTCAGAAACTCTAGTTTCTGAGGTATACGTGGGTTGTAGTGAGCCATGGCACGTACATACATGGGATGAATGAGGACAGGGCGTGTACAGTGGATGAAGTCATGAAGACTTGTGGCTGAGATGATGACAGGATTTTGAAGACTGAAGCAAGTTCCATATCTGCATTCTATGGGCCCATATCTACCACTGAGACTCTGGTATGGTTACATTGTTTTCTTGATGGATACTCTTGCTTATTGTGTGGTGAATTCTTAGGCATTCTTGGTATGGTTGTTATGATGTGGCTTGTGTTGGTTGATGGAGTGAGAAGCACTATTATGATTCAATGTTGATATGATTGCTATAGTATGTTGATTTCTTATACATGATTGAGTAGCATTCATATTGTGTTTTTGAGGAGCATGAGTAAGTTGTTGGAGAGCTTGGATGTGTTGTGACTGGTTATGGGTCAGATTGGACAGTGAGAGATAGAAGAGAATGTGATTAAAGGTTGCAGAGGATCTTAGTGTGTGATGAAAAGAAAACCCTAATTGCTCAGTTGTGGCATGCATGCTGTAGTACAGACTGGCCGTGTACATACACGAGTTGTACTACTGGTAGGGTGCGTACATACGCATGATGCACTACTGACAGGTCGCATACCTGTTGACAGATTGATATCTGTTGAGGATTGTTTCCTCATCTTAGTTGGTGTTGAGGGTGTAAGTTGAGTCTTGCATTATAGAGATGGTGCTCTTGTAGAGTTGTACTCTATTCAGTTGTTGTTGATAACCCAAGGATTGTAGTTCGTAATAAAAAGAAAATTGTACATACATCTTGTGTTCCTTGTGGTGATGATTTGTTGATGATATATTGTTGATATATGTTCACATGTAACTGATTATAAATGAAAACAATAAGTAATGAGTAAACGATGATTGCTAAATTATGAGTTTTGTGAAAGGGAAGTTTTGGGAAAAAACATCCCTACACTGTTCACCCTCCCTTCTCAGTGTAGTCGGTGTGTCCAACAGATTGTGTATTTGTGGTAGTTGATCGGTTTTCCAAGATGGCCATTCTCACAGCCTACAAGAAGAGCATCACAACGACAGATACTGCCAAGCTCTTCTTCGAATGAGAGTGGGTCCATTTTGGGATACCACATACCATCATCTCTGGTTGGGACAACAGGTTCCTCAACACATTTTGGTTGAGTCTCTGGTCACTGTTGGACACCAAGCTCACTAAATCCACTTCCTTCCTTCCTCAAACTGATGGCCATATAGAGGTAGTCAATAAGATGATTGTGCACATCCTGTGCATGTATAACTCTAATAATCCATGTACATGGGATGAGAGTCTTCCCTATGTTCATCACAACTATAAAAAGGCTCTCCATAGCTCCACCAACCATAGACAATTTTAGGTGGGGCAGGGATTCCATCCCTTGGGTCCCATTTATGTTGCACTACCCCTTGCAACCACACAAACATAATCTTCCCATGTTTAGTCTAAGGCCGACAAATCCACCAGATTCATTGAGTTGATTCAACACATCTGCCAATAGGTCCATGAGATTTTGCATAAATCTAATGCTAAGTACAAGCAGTGCCATGATCAACATCGGGTACCGCACAATTTTTAGGTGGGAGACAAGGTCTCGTTACATTTGCATAAAGAATGTCTTATAGGGCACCATCGAAAGCTCTGTCCACTTCTCTATGGGCCTTACACTGTCACCAAGGTTGTGGTAGACAATGCTTTTGACCTCAACACTCCCCCCTTCTTTCGCTTGCACCTAGTGTTCAATATGGACCTCCTCCGACCATATTTTCCACCATTATTGGACACCTTAGAGATCGCAAAATAGTTTACACCAACAGAGCTCAACCCTGACTGCATGGAACAAGCATCCACTGATCAGATAGTGAACACACAGGTCAAAAGCACTCGTCAATAGAGGATCCAACTTTATTGAGTTGTTAAGGTAGGGAAGCTCCTACACCAAGGAAAACAGATCACCCAAGGCCAAATTTAGTAGATAGTTCCTCACCTGATGGGGGAAATCAATGCAATGGAGACCATTGCTTTCTAAGGGGGCAGGACTGATCGAGGTGGATATTTTTGGCCACCCACCTATTTCAACTGGCTCCTTTTAACAATTTTAGTTCAACATGTTCTTCTATAATTATTTGTAATTGTGGGTTCTACACTTTCAGGATTGTCTGAAGCCCTACATAGCTTCTATATGGATATTGGTGGTCTCCCACCTAATAAAACTAGCTTATTTTTGGAATCTTTCATGGCAGTACATCTTTCTGTACTTCCAAGGCCATTTTGGTCGGGCCCTAAGAAATGTTTTTTTGGCTTTCCATAGTCAAACTATAGATGAAGTCAGAGTTTGATGGAATAATGCATATTTCTCAAAAAGACCTTTCCAATGGGCTATCATGCACCTAACATGGAGATCGTATGAAAAATTTACAACCCCGAGAAGTTGAGGTACCAACTTACCCATAGGGGTCCACATAAGGTTTGGCATTTCATATCCTATGGTTAGGTTTTTGGATGTCTAGGGTTTTGGCATTCATGAGTAATGTTAAAAAGGCCTTTAGAGCCTAATTGTAATCATTATGCTCATAAGGATGTGCATAGCAGCCACATCTCTTCTCCGAGATAGCTACCACCATTCGAGCAAGTTGTTTTCAGTTCTGCAGTTTTACAGTTTCAACCTATTTTATTTATTCAATAGAAGTTATTGCTCACTAGATATCTGTTGTTGTGCTCTGTATCTTTGGGTTATTGTATTTAGTTTGTTATTCATTTTGTTCCACTCATAAATCTGTATCAGATAGTATAGAAGATTTCATATTGGAATGGGCTTTATTAGATATTCCCCGGTAGCGTGGGAAGTATACTTGGTCCAACATGCAAGCATGAAAAGGGAACATAGTAGAAAAACTGGACTAGTTTCTGGTGAAAATCAACTTCTTAACTCATAACACCTCCATTAAATCTTACATCCTCCCCTCGATCACCTCTAACCAAAAGCCAATATCTCTCCACCTTCAAGCCCTCCCGAATTACAGACCCATTCCCTTTTGTTTCAACCCACAATGGATTCATAATCAAGAAGCTATTAACTTGATACAAACAACTTGGGCAACCTAGATCATGGGAACTCTAGTTTTCATTTGGGAGCATAAAATCATGTTGGTCAAGCAAGCTCTAAAGAGTTGGGAAAAAACCTCATTTCCCTCCCGAGTTGAAGAGAAAAAGATCATAAAAATAAACCTTGATAGTTTGCAAAAGAAATCTGAATTTGCAAACATTACATATCAGTTCCAAAAGGAAGAGATGAATCTTCAATGTAAATATCAGGATGCACCAAAAAAGGAAGAAGAATACTAGCATTTAAAATCCCATAGCCTTTGGCTCAAGGCGGGGGATAAAACACTAAGTTCTTCCATAAGCAATCCAAGATTCACGAGCCCAATAACAATGTGGAAAAGATAATGCATGGAGATGGATCCACTCTTATAGACTTTGAGGAAATAAAATCAACAACCAGAAATCATTTTGAGGCATTATTTACTCAAAGTGAGGCCACAAACCATACCAACACTCTGTCAATGCTCGAGAAAATTCCAAACTTTGTAACCAAAGAAGAGAATATTTCACTCATGCAGCTGTTTAATGAAGCAAAGATTATTTCATCCATCTAGAGCCTTGAACATGATAAAGACCCTGGTCCCGATGGATTCTCAATTTCCTTCTATCGACATTTATGGAACCTCATCAAAATAGATTTCAAAACAATGCTACACTATGTCCACATCTCTCTTAGACCGGGTGGGAATACAAAATTGTCGTTCATAGCTTTAATTCCAAAAGAAACCAACCCCACCTCTTTCTCTCGCTTTCGTCCTATCTCACTATGTAATGCATCTTACAAAATCTTAGCTAAATTTATAGCCTCCCGCCTCAAAAGTTTTCTCTCTAGATTAATGTCCACCAATTAGGACAACTTCATTTGAGATTGACAAATCTTGGAAAATATCGTCCTTTTTCAAGAGGCAATCCACACAAGTTATAGGAAAAAAGACAAAGGTATGGTATTTTATCTTGACATTTCCAATGCTTTTGATAGGGTTAAACATTCTTTTCTTTTTCAGGTTCATGGAATGATTCAGATTCAGCGAAAACTTCATCAATTGGATATCAGCTTGTATTAAAAGCCCCTAGATCGCTCCTCTTGTTAACAACAGACCTACAACCTTCTTCCAAATAGTTGGAGGACTTTGACAAGGCTACCTAATGTCTCCCCTCCTCTTTATCATAGTTTTAGACGCTCTTAGCAGAAAGTTGGAACACAAATGGTAATAGGAAACCTCCCTTGCCTCGAAATTGTTCGGGTTGTCAAGAACATGAATCATTCGTAGTTTACAGATGACACCTTACTTCTGGGGGGTGCCTCTCTCATCATATCTTCAGGATTCAAATTTGTCTTGGATTCCTACCTAGATGATTCAAGAGGATATGTCGATAACAAAAAGTCCCAAGTTTATGGTTGGAATGCCCCACCTTGGACGTTGAGGGTCATAACACAAATCTTCCAATTCGCTCTTGAAAAAATTTGGTCATCTTTCAGGTATTTAGGGATGCCAATTTCTCTAAAGTCCCCCTACTCTCAAGTCTAGCAGCAAATCCTAGACAAAATCAGAAAAAAAAATTTACTCATTGGGGCACTCCAAGATTGAATCCAGTGGTCAGAATAGTTCTAATTAAAGAGGTTTTATCATCTTTACCAATCTATCAGTGTTCTACTCTTCTGGCACCAGAATGCATCTCTAATCAATTGGCTAAAAAAATCAGAACCTTTTTATGACAGGGAGGGAAATCGACACACAAGAAATTTCACTTGGATAGATGGAATTAAGTGATAGATAACAAATCTCAAGGTGGAATGGGTATCATAGAACCAACCTTGATGAACAAATCCATGGAGGCCAATATGCTATGGAGGTTGATAACTGGTAAGCTCACTTGGTGGAAGCATGCAGTTTGGAAAAAGCATTTCAGAGGGAGAATACTTAAAAGCATCGATCTGATCCCAAGAAGGGACTTCGGGTCTCAAATTTACAAGCTTCGCCTTGCTACCAAAGACATAATCCAATCAAATCTCAACTGGACACCAGGTAAGGGGCACAAAATCAATCCATTGATTGATTAGATTCTATAATTTGAGAGGCATACAATTCTAGCTCCTCTCTTGCCATTACACCCTTGGATGGGAGAACATGGTATAGATTCTTTATATGATCTGTCCATTTGGTCTCAAGACGGTACGTGGGAAAGATGAAAAAATGTATTCCCTCCAAATCATCTAGCTACTCATGTTTCCCCCTTATTTTCAACTCTGCAAGGCTGCACTCCAAAAGATCAGTTCTCCAAGGATTCACGTGGATGGTTGAATTCCATCTACTTTCTAAATAAAGGATACCAATACTTGGTGGAGACAAAGCACCAACACCCAATATCCAATCAATGGAAATCGATATGGCATACAGACGGTTTGCCTAAGGTCAGCTTCTTTTGCTAGCTTCTAACACACAAAAATATCCTCACATTATAAAATATACAAAAAAGGGGAATTAGTGGGCCCTCTTGGTGCATACTATGTCAGAATAACGAAGAAAATATCACTCATATGTTCGTCGAATTTCAATACAAAAAATAGGTCTGGAGGCTTTCCATAGAAGTTCTTTTTCAGAGGCTAAGGTGGCCCACCTCAATTTCTGATATGTTTTACAGATGGGGGAGCCATTACTCAAGAAAATTCACAAACAAACCAATATTTAAGAGGATATGGACAACACTTCCTAAATACATTAGTTGGAGCACATGGATAGCCATAAATTTAAAAAAAAAAAAAAATCGAGGGGAAACCACCAGTCCAAATCAAGCTTCAATTTGAGCATGCATCCCACTAGTTGAATACATGAAGTACAAAATCAATTGGAATAGGAAAAAATTATATTTGTAGGAAATCAACTGGACCTCCATTTTGAGATTTGACAACAACTAACCTCAAACAACAATCACCTCAAGAAGCATCCCAAAATGGGCCCTTTGTCTGTCAATAAAATAATTTGAAGTTTGGAAGTCTTAACAACAAGACCACATCCTCTTTTTTGACCAAGCTTCCTGAAGCAACCCATGGGTAGCAGGAGTTGGGGGGACTATCTTCAAAGAAATAATAAGATTCACTTGGGGCCTAGGCAAGCTAGATCCTAGGCACTCCATTTTTCATTTGGGAGAAGAAACTCATGTTGGTTGAGCAAGCTCTAAAGCACTAGGAAAATACCTCATTTCTCTCCATACTTGAAGAGAAAAAGATCATAAAAATAAATCTTGAGAGTTTGCAAAAGCAATCTGAATCTGTACACATTACATATCATATCCAAAAGGAAGAGATGAATCTTCAATGCAAATATCAAGATGCGCTAAAAAAGGAAGAAGAATACTGGTGTTTAAAATCGCGTAGCCTTTGGCTCAAGGCGGGGGATAAAAACACTAAGTTCTTCCATTACCAAGCCAAGATTCTCCAGTCCAAAAACAATGTGGAAAATATAACGCATGAATATGGATCCACTTTGACATATTTTGAGGAAATAAAATCAACAGGAAGAAACCATTTCGAGGCACTATTTACTCAAAGTGGGGCCATGGACCATTCCAACACTTTCTCAATGCTCGAGAAAATTCCAAACTTGGTAACTAGAGAAGAGAATATCACACTCATGCAACTGTTCACTAAAGAAAAGATTATGTAATCCATATGGAGCCTTGAACCTGATAAATCCCCTAGCCCTGATGGATTCTCCATCTCCTTCTACTGACATTTATGGAACCTCATCAAAACATATTTCAAAAGAATACTACACTATGTCCACACCTCTCTTAGACTGGGGGAAAATACAAAATTGTCTTTCATAGCTTTAATTTCTAAAGAAACCAACCCCACCTCTTTCTCCCTCTTTCATCCTATCTCGCTATGTAATGCTTCTTACAAAATTCTAGCTAAAATTACAACCACCCGCCTCAAAAGTATTCTCTCCAGATTAATCTCCCCAAATCGGGGCAGTTTAATGCAAGATCGACAAATCTTGGACACTATCGTCCTTGTTCAAGAGGAAATCCACACAAGTTACAAGAACAAAGGAAAAGGTATGGTATTTAATCTTGACATGGCTCATGCTTTTGATAAGTTCAAGCATTCTTTTCTATTTTTAGGTCATGGAACGATTCAGATTTAGCCAAAACTTCATCAATTAGATATCAGCTTGTATTAAAATCCCTTGGATCGCTCCTCTTGTTAATGACAGACCTACAATCTTCTTCCAAATAAGATCAGGACTTCGACTTAGTTTCAAATGCTCTCAACAGAAAGTTGGAACACAAAATGGAGATAGGAAACCTCCTTGGCCTCTAAATTGTTCGAACTATCAAGAACATGAATCATTCGCAGTTTGTGAATGACACCTTGCTTATGGGGGGTGCCTCTCTCATCATAGCTTCAGAATTCAAATTTGTCTTGGATTCTAACCTAGATGCTTCAGGAGGAGATATCAATAACAGAAAGTGCCAAGTTTATGGTTGGAACACTCCACCTAGGACCTTGAGGGCCATAGCACAAATCTTCCAATTCCCTCTTGTAGAAAACTAGTCATATTTCAAGTATCTAGGGATGCCAATTTCTCTAAAGTCCCCCTACTCTCAAGTTTGGTAGAAAATACTAGACAAAATAAACAAAACACTTACTCATTCAGGCACTCAATGGTTAAATCCAATGATCAAGATAGTTCTAATTAAAGCGGTTTTACCAACTTTACCAATCTATCAGTGCTCTACTCTTCTGGCACCAAAATACATCTCTAATCAATTGGCTAAAAAAATTAGAACCTTTTTATGGCATGGAGGGAAATCGACACACAAGAAATTTCACTTGGTTATCTAGAATTAAGTGATAGATAACAAATCTCAAGATGGATTGGGTATCATAGAACCAACATTGATAAACAAATCCATGGGGGGCAATATTCTATGGAGGTTGATAGTTGGTAAGCTCACTTGGTGGAAACATGCAATTTGGAAAAACTATTTTAGAGGGAGAAGACTTAAAAGCATCGATTTGATCCCAACAATGGACTCCGGGTCTCCAATTTATAGGCTTCTCCTTGCTACAAAAGACATAATCCAATCAAATCTCAATTGGACACTAGGTAATGGGCACAAAATCAATCCATGGATTGATAAGATTCTAGATCTGAGAGATGGTACGTGGGAAAGATGGAAAAACTTATTCCCTCCATATCATCTAGCTACTCACATTGCCCCATTATTTTCAACTCTCTAAGGTTGCGCTCCAAAAGATCGGTTCTCCAATATCATCTAGCTAAATATTAATGATGCCATGTGGTAAGGTTTACAGGCCAATGTAGTATTGATCACGGAGATCACTAGCTTTAAACGATTATCACTTGCTATTAATAGGAATAGGTATAAAGACAAGGTGTCAATGCCATAAAGCTTAAGGAAATAGGTAAATTGTGAGGATGAAGAACACATTTCCTAATGTAATGTCACTTAGTAAATACGAGGGCACCAAGGTTAATACAATGTGCATAATAATGTATCATGGAAACATTTGCAAACTAAGGAAAATGGTCATAAGTGATCCTTGAGAGGATTACACCACGAGCATAACATAATGTTGCCATAGAATAACATACATGCCAAGAATAGAGAATGCATAAGTCTAAGTAGAATGTAATCACTATCCACTATGCACACTCCTACTTAGAATTATGAATGGGCAGGATGAGTTTGAAATTGTGGGAGGGTTGAATGTGGAATTATAAATGGATCTATTGAACTTGATAGTGTAGGTGGATTGAAATTAAAACCATGAAGAAATCATGAAATGAAACAAATAAATTTATTTTTATTTGCATTTCTTTGTTATAAATATATATAAATAAAATAATATTTTGTGATAGATTTTACTTGAAGAAAATTGGAAAAGATAATGAGAAAAATGATGAAGGCCAAAAAACATGTCCATCAACATTTTAAACCAACAATAAAGTTGTAAGTAACAACACCTAGGTCGACAAAGAAATTGGTAAGTTGCAAAGATTAAAAACTAGAGTATTGGAGTTAACAAGACATGTGATCTTTGAATTGGCAAGAATTTTCGTGCATGATTTTTTTTTAGGTTTTCACAAAATTATGGATCCACATAATAGATTCATCTTTACTACAAAACTCACCTATTTGAACATTGGCTACAACTTTTACAAGTTCATTCCTATAGCAACTAAAATAGTCAATGGATGTAACAAGGATGTTTCTTTTCTTTCCTTAACAAGTCAATGAAATAACTTAGGAACCCAAGACTGTTTACTAGCATTCACTCCACCAACATTGACAGGTCAGGCATTGAATAACTCCACACATTAATTAAATCTCATTAAAGAGTGCCTCATATAAATACGTTCAAAGATGGATTTTGATTTCATCTTCCCACAGGTCCGATGGTTGGTCCTATTCATTTATGACTCTTCATATTTCTCCTAAATTAAACATTTACAATATACCATAATCTCAAGGATTATGTATCTAGCATTCCCCCCTAATCCTAAGGGGTTTTTGTGAGTCCAATCATATTTTGAAATTTTCAAACTTTTCTCTTCCAAGAGCTTTGGTGAAGATGTTTGTAGTTTGCTCACTTGCGAAACAATGTGTCAAATGAATGGTCTTGGCCTTTGCATGATGTCAGATCACATAGTACTTCATGTTAATGTGTTTTATTCGATCATGGGATATAGGATTCTTGGCCAACTAGATTGCAAAAGTGTTGTCAATCAAAAGTGGAGTAGCATTCAAATTCTTCTCTTGCAAATCTTCTAGTATCTTCCTTAGCCACACAATCTCCTTTGTCACCTTTGTAGCAGCCACATACTATTCCTTTGTAGAGTATTGTGATGGAACAAACTATTTGCGTGATCTCCAAGAGATAATTGTTTATCTAAGACACTCCATTGAATTTGTACTTATTTATGTTACACGAAAAAACCTAATATTCATAGCTCCAATAGTGAACCATTTACACGTGATATTGAAAGTATATATCTTGAAAGCTGGACAAAAGATGATACTTATGATTCTATTCTTTACAATGTCAAGGATGGAAAGAAGCCTAGAATTTTATTGGTTTACAATGGTGTTGCTAGAAAGCTAACATATGAGGAAAATGATTTCAAAGGAGAGATTGTTAAAATTTATCAAAATCCACAAGTACTAATTAATTATCTTATAGATACATTTTCAAATGAAGGAGATTGGGTTTTGGATTTGTTCTCAAGTTCATGTAAGATTTATGATATAACATTTATGAAATCTTACTTCACTCTTTATTATTTTAAATTTATGTTGTTTTACATTATTTACTTTAATTATTTATTTTGTATTTGGTGATTAGGTACAACATTAGCATGTTGCTTACAAAAAGGAAGGAATTGCATAGCCACTGAAAGTGACATAGTGCAATGTGGTTTTATTCAACAAAGAATTAATGTTATTTGAGATCTTCCAGATGAACTGCAAGAAATTGACTTGAGGAAAGGAGATTTTAATGACTCAAAGGTGGAAAAAATATCACAGGAACCTCAAGTACCATTACGAGGAATACTTAGAAAATATCACTTTGGAGAATTTGTGGATATCAATAACTCAATGGAAGAGCAACATGAGCCAAATGAGCCAATGGAAGCACAGAATGATGTCCAAGAAAATGATGATGTGTCTGTTGAGAATGATGAATTTGGGATATATGACATTGTCAATTAGTTTTAGGATGCCCTTCAAGACAACGCTGAATTTTGCAAATTTTTTATGAGTTTAATTGTAATGTTTTCACTTTCAAATTTTAAAATAAGAATAAATATGGTTGTTTTATGATGAATATGTTTTATTATTTTCTTTTTACTTTTCTTTTTATGTGATTTAATATGCTAGAGAAAATGACGTTAAAAATTGTCTAGTTTTTATTGTAAATCTATAAAAATAAAAATAAAAATGTTAATTTTTACTATTTAAAAATAGTGTTATTTAGCTACAATTATTTGTTATGTATTGAAGAAAAAATAAAAAGTGTGTTCAAAATACAATTTTACACTATATTTAAAAACTATGGCACCATGAATTAAATAATGAGACATAATTGTATGAAAATTATTAATTTCTTTTTCTTTTGTAAGTGAGTGTAAGATCCTGTATTACTAAACGAGGTTTATGATACAAAAAAGGGGGGCTCCCTGGTTTGCCATAAAGGAAACCAGACCAGAGGTTCCCGAGTTGCATTTTCTGAAATAAAAAAAAGGGTTATGACTGGGCTTCCATCTTGGGAAACCAGCCCAGTCCTACCCTATCCAGGTTTTGACAAGATAAGCACAACAAACATGTAAAACTCATAGGTTGAGACTAACACTGAACTGACCAGACTGACTTGACAAAAGACTAACCAGACACTAGTCCAGGACAATGATGTGTTTCCTTCCTTCATCCGCATGGCTCTTGTTCTCCTCTTTCTGGATTACTGTGCGAGTCTTTATGATATGTTTTGTCGCTCCATTTTTTGCGGCTGGCGTGATATCCATGTGATGGACGTAGTGTAGGTAGAGGTGGAATTGAGCTACCAACCGCTCCATCTTCGCTTTCTGGTCCTTTACGTCCTCAGCTAGTAGTTTGGTGCTAGTTTCCATATTGTTGAGGTGACTCAAGATTTCATTCAATAGTTTCTTGTGTTCCTTGTTGTCCTTCAGTCTGGTGTCTTCCCTTTTTGAGCTCACTTTGATGATCAACATCTTTGTATGCCACACCATCTCCACCATTCTGTGGTAGAGAGTTACCCTAGGCTGCGTGGCTCCTGGGTCGGTGACCTAGTCCGCTTCCTGAATCAGAGCATCCCATGCTTTGCCCTTGTGTTTTGCTTTGATTTCCTTTTCCCATTAGATAATGGTTTCTTTTCCTTTCATTGCAACCAGAGTATGAAATGTGCCCTCTGCATCTTTGACTGCTTGCGCCATCCTTGACACCCACCGAGGATTTATCGGAGTTTCCTTCCCCAGGGGGTTCCTTTTGTTGTGTGTTCGCTTCATACGCACCATCCCGTCTGGCCTATGGAAGTTATTTTCCTGGGTTCTCCACCTATTCCTATCTACACAAGGGTTCCTTCTTTCCCATCCCTTGTCTCTGTGGTAGCCTCTGTAGTTGCGCTCTTCCTGTTTTCATTGATTTCTAGCGTTTCTTCTCTTATGGGATTTCCCCTACTACGGGCTCATCCTTGCAATCATGATTTTCCTATAGAGGTGATCCTTCCCGTCCTTTTTCCCCATCACGGTATGTGTGATCATGATGGCCCGAACGTTATTCCTATGCTGGCCCTTGCCCTTGCTCGCTAGATAACCTATTGTGCTACTCCTCATACCTATTCTTTGGCATGGTATATCGATACAGGACCATGTCAAACCCTCTTGCCTTATGTCCTTCGTTATATGTTGTTTGACATCTATACTTTCCCACGGTCTTTCCCTGCACTTCTCACTATTGACAAGACCTTGGTGTCATACCCTCGTCTGTTGTATACTTTGATCCTACATTGTAATTTGTGGTCAAGTGTTGGGCAGTAAGATTCTGCTTAGATCCTTCATGCCTTCCACTGGGCCTTGCGTTGCCCTCTTCGATGTGACCTTCCTTGCTTGAGTTGTCGTCACGATCTTTTGTCGCTAGTTGGATGCAGTTTGTTATGAATTGACCATTCATGATGCTAGTCCAGGTAGTGTCGAGTTCAGGTCCTTCCTTGTTGACTCCCTCTTTAGAGATTATGTCCGCCAGTCCATTTGTTGACCTGCGTACCTAGTGCAACTCCACTGTGTTCATCGTTTGCAAATGCTCCTGTATTTTTTGTAGAGAGTGTGCCAAGCGTCAGTGTTTCTGAACCTTTCCCACCTTGGTGCCATTTTGGAGTCTCTTCACCATGTTGATAACCAAGGTGGAGTCACCTTCCATGATAGTGTTTGTCATCCTTTCACGACTTATGATTTCGAGGCCTAGTTTCAAGGCTCCAAATTCCGCTGCGTTGTTGGTTGAATTTACCATACTCCCAGTGTACAGCCGGATTATGTTACCACCACTATCTCTGATTACCCCTCCCATCCCTATCATTCCTGGGTTTCCTTTTGTCTCCCCATCAAAATTCAACTTGAGGAATCTTGCTGGAGGGGGTGTCCAGTTGCACTCTCCTAATTGGAGTTACAGTGGCCACCTTACCTGTGTGTTGTTGCGCCCGTCTTTTAGGTGAAAATATTACAGGATGCGGGAGTCCTGGCCTATGAGTTGCACTTTTTCAGTCTGGAAGTTGCATCTCTGCATTGTTTCTCTTATCTGTGAGATTATTGTTTCCTTGAGTTTTCCTTTCGTAAGGCTTTCATTCCTGAATATGCGTCGATTCCTTTCTTTCCATATTGCCCATATGATCATCCCCGGTATGAGATTCGAGCAGAGGTTCACCTCTTCATTTGCACTGTAACTCTCTTTCCAGTTGTTGATGGTTGCATTGATGTTACCTCAGGTCCTATTGGACTGGCGAAATATGTCTGTCGCCCAATCCCAGATCTTTGTTGTGTAGTTACATTCATTGAGGAGGTGATTTGTTGTTTCTTCCTTAGCTTGACAGAGGTGGCATCATGAAGGGCCTATGAAACCCCTTTTCCTTAGGTTTTCCCAGGTTAGAATTCAGTTGTGAAGTACTAACCATTTGAAAATTTTGATTTTTGGCCATTGGGGGCTGCCCCAAATCTTTCCCCACTGTTGCGCTAGATCTTCTTGGTCCTGGTCCTCGATGTAATTCCGATCTTCTTTTAAGTTGAATTCCTCGCCATTTTTCCCGCCCCATCTTAATTGGTACACTTCTTCTGAGACTACAATTTTCCTTTTCCCTAGTTCCTCCTCCACCTCTTTTGTTATTGTTGCGTTCCGGTCTCTATTTTGTGGATTGATATTGTTCCAGATTCTCCATCTGTTGCGGTCATTTCCTTGTTTCCATTATTGGTAGATTTTTATTTTGCCTTACGCGATCATGTCTTGTTGGAGTTCCTCCCTGTTCATCTTTTCCATTCTGGGTTCCTGTTGCCAGGCATTCACCCAGAATCCGGTTGTTTTACCATTCCTTACTTCCCAGAAGTTGTGTGTTTGGATCCAGGTTTTGTTGCGCCATGCTAGATTCCAGATGGTTGATCCCTCCCTGATGCCCATAAAATGAATTTGATTCTAGTCGTTCATGTCTGGGGCATACTTGGACTTCCATAGGTTTTCCCATGGTGATGATTTTTCTTTGACCCATTGCCCCATAGGCTTCGTTGGTTACTTGTGGGTCTTTTAACCCCAAGCCTCCTTTGCATTTTGGTTTGCAAACCTTCTCCCAGGCCACCGAGGCCCATTTTTTCTTGTTTTCCGCTCCTCGCCATAGGAAGTCCCTTTGGATGGCTCTTATTTTTTGTAAAATCCTTTTGGGAGCAGGAACCACTGACATCATATAGGTCGGAATTGCTTGCAGAACCACTTTGGTCAGTGTAAGTCTCCCCGCTAGGTTGAGGAATCTGTAAGTCCAGTTTTTCACCCTCTACTATAGGTTGTTGATCACTCCTTCCCACGTTTCCATGTTCCAAGATCTGTCCATCAAGGGGATTCCCAAGTATTTTGTTGGGAGAGTTTTGCATTCAAACCCCAAAATGTTAGCCAGGTTTCTTTGAATTGTATGGTTGGTATTGAAGAAGTAGATCATAGATTTGGATTGATTGGTCTCTTCTCCCGAGGCTTCCCCAAACTCTTTTAAGATTCTTTTATAGGATTTTGCTTCCTTAACCGTGTGTGTGCCATGGAGTAAGGTGTCATCAACGAACTGTTCGTGCATGGAAGTAGGGGAGTTTTTGAAAGGTTTGATGCCTGTTATTTCACCTATTGTTGTTGCGCTTTTTATGCTTCTACTAATTCCTTCCATCATCAGAATGAACAGGAAGGGGGATAGTGGGTCTCCTTGTCTGATGCCTCTCGAAGGCCATAAGGGTTTGGTTGGGGCTCCATTTATTAAGAGCAAGTAACTTGTCCTTGAAACTAGACTAACAATCCAGCTAATCTAGTGTTGTGTGAAGCCAAAGGCTTCCAGAGTCTTGACCATGTAGTGCCAGCTAAATTTGTCATAAGCCTTTGCTAGGTCAAGTTGGATTATCATCCCCCCTCTCCTATGGACTTTTAGGGTGTGTATCATCTCATGGGCATGGATGATGTTTTCCATAATTTGTCGCTCTTCAATGAAACCTGCCTGTTCTTGTGAAATCAGTGTGGGTAGGAGAGGTGTCAATATATTGGCTATGACTTTGGAAATGATCTTGTAAACCACATTTCATAAATCTATGGGTCTGTAACGGTATGGGTTCCTTGCTTCATTTTCTTTGGGGATTAGAGTAATCATTGTGGCATTTAGCACTTTCAGAATGGAGGTCGAACGTTTGGAGTCTTCCACCACCCTATAAACGTCATATTTGACCACTTCCCAGTAGGCTTTGAAGAACTACACTATGAAACCATCTGGACCTGGGGCTTTCCCGTTGGGCATCTCTTGGACCACTTGATCAATTTCCTCTTTAGTGATGGGTTTATTTAGATTGATATTTTGTTCCTCGGTAACTAGTCGGGGGATGTGCTGAGTTATCTTTTGGATGGCCTCTGTTCAGTCTTGGTTGGGTTCTTGGGCTATCCCATGGAAGTGATTTATGAGTATTTTTTCAATCTCCTTGTGGGATTCTCTCTCAATCCCATCCTGATCCTTAATTTTTAGGATTTTATTGTGGGTTCTTCTAGCAATGGTTGTTCTATGAAAAAACTTGGTGTTTCACTCTCCTTCCCTTAGCCAACTGATTCAGGAATTTTGGCACCATAGAGACTCTTCCTATTGGCATATTGCTTCCCATTCCTGGGTCATTTGGATCTCTTCCATTTTTTCGATCCTCTGTATAGCCCTCATCTATGCATATTTCATAGAGTTTCCTTAGTCTGTCTTCAATTTTTATTTTTCTTGGTTTATGTTTCCAAATATTTCCTTGTTCCACTCCTTGAGCTTATATTTGATGTACTTGAGTTTATTATACAGTTTGAACATCCTTGTCCCTTTCTCCGGTTTTTCCTCTTGCCACCATTGGTTTATGTTCTCCTTGAAGGTGGGATGTTCGATCCAAAATTTCTCAAATCTGAAAGGTCTA
Source organism: Picea sitchensis (assembly GCA_010110895.2). Classification (NCBI taxonomy): domain Eukaryota; kingdom Viridiplantae; phylum Streptophyta; class Pinopsida; order Pinales; family Pinaceae; genus Picea; species Picea sitchensis. Next base: position 433,702 of record SNQJ01S0002003.1, on the reverse strand, counting down.
TTCTTCAGTATGGTTTGGAAGTTTTCTTCCAATTGGACTGGCCAATGGTCAGAACCCCCCCAGGGAAGCATGTTGTAGTCTAAAGTTAAACCATGGAAAATGATGGACTCTGAAACCAAGAATATTTCTAGCCTTGTCGCTACCTGATATTGATTTATCTATTTGTTGTTCCAGGTGAATTGTCCATTATTGGTTCTGATGTCCACCATCTCCACTATGTCAATGAAAGTTGAGAAGTCTTCCACATCTCTATCCAGTCTCCTGGTGCCTCATTTTTTCTTTGCAAGTGTCGTGATGATGTTGAATTCCCCTGCCAGGATCCAGTGGAGGTTGTTGGAACGGGATTTTAGGTTTTCTAGGTTTAGGAGCATTCTTCTCTTTTCCTCTAACATCTGGGGTCCATACACATTAGTGCATAGAATCACCTCTGTGTTACATATGATTTGCATGTTAACTGAGAGTCTGTGTCTGGTGGCTTCGGCTACTAGTAGATTCATCACTTGTGGGTTCCACAAAGTGAGAATACCGCCAACCATCTGTTTTCCTTCGACAACCAACATCTTGTACTTGCTCCATTGTTTTTTGCTAATTGTTTCCATTCTGTCTACAATGCATTTTGTCTCTTGGATGAAACAGAGGTCTGATTGTTCCTTTCTAAGTCTGTTTTTAAGTATTATTTGCTTTCATGGGCTGTTTAGGCCTCTTATATTCCATGTTATAATCTTGATTTAAACATGTGGGGGGGAGTTGGGAAAGATATTTTTTTATCTTACCTGATTTTATCAGCAAAGCTCCTAGTTCTTGTAGGGCTATGCTGTTTGATTTCCCACCTTTCTTTCTTCTCATTTTTTTGGGTGAGAGTTGTGGTTGTCCCTTGCCTGCTTTGATTCCTAGGTGTCCTATCTCACCATGTGTGTGCTTGATCCCTCTAGATTTTGCTTCCTCCCTTAGGAGGATTAGGTATTGGATACAATCTAGTTGCTACGCTAGTACATTGTCTATGCCCTGCCTTTTCCATTGCTCCAATATGTTCGAGATATCTATTCCTTCCCTTTCTACAATATCTCTAAGATCGGGATCTTTTGTACCTACCTCGTTTGGTGTCATTTCTGTGTCTCCATCTGCCTCCTGCATGGGGGTGTTGGCATCTCTGGTTTCTCCGTCCATGGGAGCTGCACTACCCCCCTGTTCCATCTTATTTCTTGGACTATCTATATTCTCATTTGTTGCTTGGTCCCTAGTTTCTTTTGCTTTTGAATTTTCCTTTCCTCCTTCTTCCCCTTTGTTTGTCTTGTCCCTTCCTTCTATTCTAGTCCTGGCTTCTGGATTGCTTCCTGTTGGGGATTTTCTTTGTTTCTTGTTTGCTCTGTTTCTGTGGTTCGACATTATGAACACATCCTCATCCTGTTGTATTTTGGTGTTTTCCACTTCTTGTTTTTTATTGAGAGGACATTCTCTGATTAGGTGTCCATGTTCGTGACATCTTCTGCACTTGAACGGGATCTGCTCGTAGTCAATGTTTTGTATCCATTCATCGTCCCTGAATTCCAGGATTATGTCTTTTGGGAGTGCCCCCGAGACATTCATCTCTATGCAGATCCTTGCATAGGATGTATATCTCCCTTTTAGGGTTTCTTCCGATGTCTTCACATATTTTCCAAGTTTGTTCCCAATTTCTTCGAAGGTGGATGGCAGCCAGTAGTCTAGCGGCAAGACGTACAACCTCAACTAGACAGGTACATTTTTGAAAGTTTCTTTCTCTAGTGAGAATTGTTCCTTCCATGGTCACATGTACAGTCCTGCTGAGGCATGGAAGTATGGAGCCCCCTCAAAGACTGTATCCCTGTCTTCCAGGTTCATGAATATTTATGTGAAGAAGCCTTTCGAGCCCAAGTGAAGTTCCACTTCTCCGCTTGGCTTCCATTTATATTTTTTCCAATTGCACAATGTTTTTTCTGTGGGCCACAAACCCATCAACTTGCAAATTAGTGCATGCATCTTCATTTGGTCCCTGAAGAGTTGCGTTTGAGGATCTTCCAGTATCACCTTAGGTATCATTGTTGTTTTAGGTTTACACGGGTTGCACCCTTCTACCCCATTGGGGTTCACTGGATCTTGCGCATCATTCTGAGTTTCTCTGGCTTCTTCCCCCATGCGATCCCTTTTTGTCTGGTTGCTTTCCTAACTCTTTTTTAGTTTTGATCCCAAGATGCTTGTCACTGTTTCCTTGAAACCTACGCCTCATGGGCCTTTCCTCCTATCCACCACTAACTTATTGTATGAGGGGGTTCCATTATTGCCCCATTTAGTAACCATGTTGTCCTTCGTTGTGACCGCGACTGTCAAACCCTAGCTTGCAGCTACTTCAAACCCTAACAGAGAGTGAAATTTTGGTTGTTTAATCACATTACTCCAGGTAATGGTTGGTTGTTTAGTCATGTTACTCCAGGTAATGATTGCACATAAATAAATGGTAAGCAATGTTCTCTGGAAAATCTTAATTTCAATAACATAAATCATATATAATTTTTTTATAATATTTTTGGTATCATTAAAAATCATAAAAAAAAACATTGGTAAGAAAAAAGAAAAAAAACGATTTAGAAAAAAATTGAAAATAGTTGGAAAACAAGCATTTAAAAAAAAATGATTTAGAAAATTTGAAAATAGTTCAAAAAACAAGCATTTTAGAAACAAAATATGGATCTGTTATAGATAAGAAGATTTAAAATATCAAAAAACCACCTCAAAATGAAAAGGGGTGCTACCGGTAGCACCATTTTTCAAAACATGGTGAAAAATGGGACCCTTGAAAAAATGAGAACTTGGCAAAGTTATCGTTAAGTTGGTAATATTTTTCATGCACCTTGCACACTTTTCGAGGGTCATTTATGATTCATTAATGTGTTCTGATTCACAAGGTAAAAGGTGGTGATTTGGGGTTAATGTGGATTAATTATGACTTGCTTTTCAGAATAACTTCCATTTATGGTTTGCGCATGTCCCAAAGGAAATTGTACATGTTGAAGGGATTTTTTAGTAAATTTTATTCATGAACTTAGCCTTTAAACAACTAAAAATCCATAATTCATAATTAATAGTGTCACGTATATCAAAGTGCATTGAAAGAATAAGAAACATGGAAACTAGAAGAAGAAAATAGCCTTTTTGTGGATATACTGCTAATTCCCTCATGTGCCAAGACAAGAAATTCCATTGGTGAGTTGCATATCAATGGTTCTTGAGCCTAACTCATGAGCATAAGCTTAAGAACAAGATTTGGATGACTGGCCTAGTGAATGTTGGTTGCATGCCTGAAGTTTTTATTTTATTTTCGGGAGCTGGTTTCTTGGTGTGCCCGTCGATTTGATTCAAAAAGTAGAATGACTCGAGTAGCAATGGAAGGAAAGAACCTGATTATGCTAACTCCCAAAGTTTTCAAAAGGATGCTCCAACTGCCCGACTCCAACAAAAGTCTCAAGCTTCCAAACGTTGAGTCTTTCATGGATTCCTAGTGTGGTGGGGTAAATTTGTTGAAGGCCTTCATGGCTCCATCAACATAAATGTTGGCTACTCTTTCAACCATTGATATATCCATGTTGGTAGAGCCATATCAAAAATTTTCATGGTTGTTCACACATTTGATGGGACAAGATTCAATTTCTAGCTATACAAAAATTAATGACAAACGAAGAAACACATTCCATAAAGCACCTGGAATTGTTAAAGATCTTGAGGGCCCACAACTAGTAAGAGTTTCCATGCTTATACCTAAGGATAAATTGGAGACGCAATTGAGCGTAATTAAAGCTTGATGGGACAGTGATTTTGACAATCTCATTGATTTTGTAGAAGAATAAATTAGACAATGGTTCGTTACTTTCATGAATGATAATGAAGACCACCTAGCATCAATTGAAAAATTGCACTATGAATTTAAAGAAATGGAAGAATAAATATTCTCACTCTGGGTTAAGAAAGACATCACGGTTCCGCCAATGAAAGAGTACATTAAAGAGTGGCTCAGAACATCGTTAACACAAATAGTTAATCCAAAATAACTACCAAGAAGCAATTATATTAGAAAGGTTATCCCTTTTGGTGCAAGAAGAGCAGGAAATTGATAGATTGGCAAAGAAAAAATAACTAAATTAAGAAAAATCAACCTACCTATTAGATTAAGCCATTGAGCTCCCCATTGATTGAATTTTTTCTTTATTTTATTTATTATGGGCTGCCATAATTGAGAGGAAGAGGCTTTCTAACGAATGGGCATGCCTAGGTAGGTGAAGGTCTTCTAATCCTCTTTAAATGGGAAGGAGAGGATCCTGGATATGATTTTGATTACTAATTTGTCAGTGTTCCAAGGATATATTTGACATTTTTTAAAGTTAATACGACCTCTTGATACTTTCAAGAAAATATCCAATACCTATTTGAAGCTGGTTGTCATAATGGTGGAGGCTCCTCCTAAAAGAATAGTGTTAATGGTTGCCATAATGGTGGAGTGGTTGATAGCTTTGATTCCCCTAGCGATCTTGATGTCTGGGATATCGTATGTTCTTCTTTCAACTTCTAATTTCCATTGAAGGATTCATCCATAATAATGTATAATAGAGGGGATAGAGGGAATCCATGTTGAAGTCCTCGACTTGCTAAGAAAAAGGAGGTGGGTCATCCATTTACCAAGGGGAAAATACAGGGTTTAGTGATGCAAGTCGATATCCATTGAAAAAATGAGGAGTAGAAAACAAACCTATTGAGAACTTTACAAAGGAAAGCATGATTTACCCTATCGAAGGTATTTTCCATATCAATTTTGATAGCCATGCCTCTTTCCTTATTGTATTTTCTCGAGTGAATTTCCTCTTGTACTAGGATGATATTATCCATTATTTGTCTATTTGCCATGAATCCACCATGATTTTCGGAAACAAGTCTTGGAAGGAAGAGTTTTAACCTGTTTGCAGTGATTTCTGATAGTATCTTGTAGGAAGCATTACAAAGAGAGACAGGTCGAAAGCGAGAAAAAATAGAAGGATTGGATTCTTTAGGTACAAGGGAAAGAAAGGTGGAATTGGTGTAACCCTACATTCGATAGGATTTTTGAACATCTTGATCATTCTTAAGAGATCCAATTTGATGAATGACCAACATGAGTGATAGAAGTGAATAGAAAAACTATCAAGTCTCGGTGCTTTGTTAGGGGAAAGGCTACAAATAGATCTGTACAGTTCTTCTTCTTTGATGACTTGAATGAGCTTCTTGTTGTCAACTTAAGAAATGATATTAGAAATATTTTCCAACATCTCTACCAATTTTGAGAGGCTAATCTGTATAAATCTTCATAATCTTAAAAAAAATATAACAAAACCTTATTACTAATTTAAAAATAATAAATTTATAGTATTCATATTCTAACTCATAACTTCTCTACAACTCACACAAAAAAATTCAATAGTTATATCTCTTCTCATATAAATCAAATTCACAACCATTTAAAAAAAAAAAAATCGCATTACTATAATTTGTAAACATATGAGAGTCTCTAAGAAAAAAAATTATTTTGTTTTCCACATGGCCATGGAATATAGAAATATTGTAATTTAGTTCTCTTACATGATGAGCATGCATTTGCTTGTGTTAGGAAAAGAGCTAAAGTGAAAAAGTTATAATTGATGATTATTAGAAAAAAAGAAGAGATAAAGTGAAAAAGTCTCCAAAAACTTTATAATGGATTAGGTGACTTGTGTATGAGTGTGTTGCAACACTGTCTAGATGCAACTCCTGTAATCAACTAGAAAAGTCCATGGAAACTTATTATAAAGTTATTGCAAGATCACATTGTGTTTACCCCTTCTTCAATCCAAGGGTTTCTAAGTGGAAGAGCTTATCATTTCATATGCGATCCCGAGAAAACATTATAATGTTAACAATAACAACGAGTGTAATATATTTGAGTGGTCCCTTGGTCATGCAAAGAATAAGGATACCTTGAAAGTTCACTTAGGCCTTTTCAAGATTTAATACTGAAATTCTAATTTAATATTTATGAGAGGGGATTTGTAAATGAAAATAAAGAAAAAAATAAAATTAAAATAAATGAAAATTATAATTTTATATATATATATATATATATATATATATATATATGATGGTTATCAACATTTATTTTCTTTAAATTAAAATATAATAATATTTTAAGATTATCATTATTTTGTAGAGTGACCTCTTCCTCAATGACTTAGTTAAGACTTGGCAGTTTTATGCCAATTTTATTAGAGTTACATGTGGTTTTGGTTAGAGTTTGAAGTAATATTGGGAAGCTTTTTGTTTTCCATGTTGTTTATCTTGTTCTTATACATTAGATACCTAGCCATAGTCATGCTCTCAATGGGGGGAAAGAGTTGTTTCTATGAGGAGGATATGAAAGGGTGTATGTTGGCACAGGGGCAGACCCAGGGTTCAACGCTTCAACAATGCACCAACAAAACCCTAACTACCGACTCTTTCGACAACACCTACAAAGAAGATGAAGTTTCACCCGACGTAGAGGCAGGGGGGGTTGCAGGGCTCAGATGTATGCAACCTAGCTGGGACACAGATCTGTGATCACAGTACTTAATAGATCACTTAGCAGTTAACATTCATTAGTACTTAACCCTTTATTCACATCGCAGATTGAAACCCTAATTATAGAACAACGTAGTATTCAACAATATATAATACATTCAAGCACTTAGCACATAGAAGTAGATCAGATCTAGCATTCATTCACATTACTAAGCACCAAGCTACTATATTAGATGCATCTAACATACATAAAGATAACAACACTAAGCATAAATCACATCAATCACACAAAGAAACCATAACACAGGATATACGTGGTTCACCCCCAACGTGGGGCTACGTCCACCAACTCTTCTTCTTCTTTATTATATTATGCCAAAATTCTTACATGCACAGGGCCCAAGAACCCCACTCTGCATAGGACAGGAGATCTGCGCACACCTCGCCAGATCCTTCTTCCTTGAGCTAGGTCACAGCACAAAATCCTCTTACAATATGTCTGCTAAAAGCCTTATAAAATCTCTTACAATCGCTTGCACTTAGCTTTGCAAGTCTCACACAGTATGCACAAAGCCAAATCACACAGATCCCCCGTCTCTTACATCACCTAGCTTATCTATTTATACATTACAAAATGAGCCTATGCAGGCCGACATCCCATACTCATTACATAAACCCTAAACCAAAAAATCCCACAAAAAGGGGGCGATATCCCGCGATCTCCGCTTCGCCTGGCGCTTCGTCTTCAACCAGCCTGTCGAAGTCCCAAAATTGGTCAAGCATGACCAGCGTTTCCACAAAACCTGGTCAAGGGCCAACAATGTATTTCCTTTAATTTTAAGATTATAAGTTATAAAACACTTTTGAATTTTCTCTATCTTTCTCTATGATTCTATGGAGATGTTGTAGCCCCAAACCTCACAACCATATAAGATAATAGGAGTGATGAGTGTCTCAAAGAGAAGTTTCTTCTTAACCCAAAGCTAAAGGTCCAATGATTTATAGTTGTTTTCAAGGCCATAATAAGTTTTCCACTCTCCATTTATCCCTTTCTGAATGCCATACTTCTAGTTACACTTGCAATTACGATCGATTCTAAGATATTTATATTAAGTCACTTCCTTCAAACTATTGTTGTCATACACAAAACTATCATGAGCGATTTTTTTGGATTTGATTATTATCTTTTTTTTTCGATGTTAACAATCATTCCCATACTAGAGCATAAATACTTGAGAATTTTAAGTTTCTTATCAAGATCATGGGGACACCTTGCATAAGAACAATATTGTCAATGTAAAGAAGAAGGACGATGACTATTCTAGCTACAATCATCCTAACACAAGTTGCTTCTTCAGAACAACCCTCTAACATGTTGATGTATATGCCAAAAAGGGTAAGGGACATGGGACAACCTTTCTTAACTTCTATATTACAATTAATTTATTTTGACCAACCCTTAGTGTTCCTAAACTTGGCAATATCATCCTCATACAACCTTATTGTAGTAGCTCTCAATCTGAAAGAAACTTTTATCTATTCTTATGTATACTAAAGGTTAGTTTGGGGCACTTTGTCAAACATTTTTTTATTGACCAACACTTAGTGTTCCTAAACGTGGAAATAACATCCTCATACAACCTTATTGTAGTATCTCTCAACCTAGAATGAAATTTTATATCTTCTTATGTATACCAAAGGTTATTTTTTGGCACTTTGTCAGACATTTTTTTAAAGCCAATGAAACAACACGAGAGGTGGGATTTATTATTGTGACATTCCTCTGCGATGATCTTAAGCATAACAAGGTGGTCCACAATAATTTTAAACAAACATCCTGAGTGTAATATATTTCATTGGCCACTTAGGAAAGGAAAGAAAAGAGATAAGGGACCTTGAATGTTCCATCAACCTTTTCCAAGATTTGATACTAAGGTTTTTAATTTGATATTGTTTTATGTCATTTATGATTTGGAAAAAATGATTAATAAAAAACAAAAAGGAAATGTTTGAATTAAAGGCATAAATTATATTATATGTATAAAAAGTGTTAATTGGGTTTAGCTTGGGTGGTTGGGAGGAATGACTATGATCCTCCTCATCTAGGTTTAGTTCCCACAAGTGACATGTTGTAATGACTTTTAACCTTGTTGATTAAAATATAATTATTATAAATATATTTTAATTTCAATTTTACTAAGATGAATATACTTTACTTTTCTTTTATGCTAAATATTAAATTTAACATAATTTGAAATAAATTTTATTAATTTTAGTCTTTTCCACAGAGAAAATGCAATTCCTTGCTATTCAATTGAATCAAAGGCAACTTTCCAATACATATAGTGAAACAAGGCTCGAAGCCATTGCAACAATATACTCATTATGAACTCAGCATGTCATTTATAAGAATTGAACCTAGCTGAAGAGGATAACAATCATTCCTCCCAACTATCCAAACTAAACCCATTGTCAAAATATTTTTGATCGAAAAATAAAATACTTTATATCAAAACATAATTTAAAATAAATTATATTAATTTGTCTTTTTCAAAATATTTTTGATTGGACAACAAAATACTTTATACTTTTCAAATATAATTAGATTAAATTATTAAAAAAAATCAAATTAATTTTACAAATGAAAAATATATAAAAAATTAATTATTTTTAATTTATTTATATATAAATAATTATTTTTTAATAATACTATGATTACTTTTCAAATATAATTAGATTAAATTATAAAAAAATTATATTAATTTTACAAATAAAAAATATATATAAAATTTATATTTTTTAATTTATTTATATATAAATAATTAATTTTTAATAATACTATGATTGAGGGATAAAGATGTCATGACATGTCAAAGTTTCCACTGAAATTCTATTTTTCTTAAAAGTTTGCACTGAAATTTTATTTTTCTTAAACTATGTCCTTTACTTATTTTAAGTTTTTAGAAAAAATCAAATTCCTAATAATTTTAAACTTTGTTTTTTTAATTCCTTCTATTTTTCTTAAACTATGTACTTCACTTATTTTAAGTTTTTAGAAAAAATCAAATTCCTAAAAGTTTTAAACTATGTCCTTTTTAATTCCTAAAAACTTCTCCATATAAAAAATTGCTATTCCATATGGTTGAGATCTTAGTCACCATATTTGACGAATTTCAAGCTTGAAATTCGAAATTCATTAATCTATCTTAGTCACCATATTTGACGAATTTCAAGCTTGAAATTCGAAATTCATTAATCTTTAACATAATTTGAATTTTTTTTAAGTAAGAGAAAGCGATATTAATATGAACAAGATATACATAGATGCGTGAACTATATCAGATGCCAAAAAAAACATGACAAACTTCTGCAATAAAAAAAGAGTAAGAAAGTGTACCTGTCCCAGAGGGGAAACTAGGCTAGAAAAAGCATAATTTGTCTTCAAATATGAAGTTTGTGTGACCAATTGTGTTTAAAAGGACTACTAAGACTTCCTATAACATAAAAAACTTGGTATAAAAGAAAACTGAAAAAAAAAAACTATGAAGCATGTTATTCCTTTGCATAAGGAATCTGAGAGAAACATGGACCCATGACGTCTAGGTGAGCAGCCGCAGTAGAGGATGATGTCCATAGTCAACTCGCATTAGGAGGTTGAAAGGTGTCTCCATGGCGTTTAGCTATCCAGGTCACTGTCGACAAAAGATAAGCATTCTACTCCTCAAGAGTCTCCATACAATGCTTCAATTGGCAAAAATATTCATCTTTAGACAACATGCTTAGAGCCACCATGGTGTTTCATGTGCTAATAGAGTTCCAAGGTCATAAAAAACTTGGAGTTTCGAGTTCTAGTGCATCATAGGTCCGGGATTAAGCCACCCACTTGCTACTCAACTTCCTCATCGTCCTTAAATTCCCCTACCAACCTAACCTCGGCCTCCAACGTAGGCATGGTCTCCTAATCTTCCTCAGGCACAAAATCATGGTAAAAATATGCAACAATGACATCATCCCTTACATGACACAATGAACCAACAAAACAAGGACGTGGCTTATGACCACGGGGAGCCATGAGTTTGCAAGATATAGACGCCCGAGAGCTAGACACAATCCTGATGAGAACATAGCTTGATTTTTGAGGTAGCAGAGCCATAAAAAAACAACCATGGCTTTCTCCTAGTTATTTATCCACATTGGAACCAAAATAGCCTTCACTTGCAAACGTATCGAGCTTTCATTGTGCATCCTAAGCATGGACAGATCCTTAGGATCTGTCCATGCTTAGGATGCACAATGACCCAACTCGTATCCAACTCGTACAAGCTCTCATACCCACAATCCAACAGATCCTCTCCATTAGCAACCATGACGCTTCGTCTCGAATGAAGTACATAACCCCCAGTTGCCATATCCCGTGAGCCATCCACCTGTTGCATGGGGTTAAGAGCCATCACCTCCACACAAAACACACTATCATCAGGACAGGTTAACACCCCATCCGAGGAACATAATTTGTACTTGAAGTTGAACTTCAAGTTGGATTTCAAGACAAATTTACTCAAATTTTATGGAATTTACTTTTAAATCTTTTTAATGTTGACTCAAAATGAAATGAATCAATTAATTATTGGGTGTCGGGTTCAACTCGGAATGCACCCAACAAATACAATTAATCTAAATTACAAGTAAACTTACAAAAAAATACAATTTGCAAGTTACAATGCAATTATATTTTGATTTGATTTAACACTTGCAAAAAAAACTATTGCAAGTATATTTCTCAAAATTAATATTGGTTTTGAAGTTGGATTGATGTCGATGTTGATTTGTTGTTGAATGTTGATGTGACTAACAACTTGATTGCTTGATTATGTGTTGCAACTGCTCGATTGCATGTGATTTGATCTTATGTGTTTGAATTTCATTAACTTACTATATGCTCCGTAAATTACAATTATATTTATGTATAATTAGACATTAGACATCATAAACATAAAAGAGAATAACCACCATCCATGAAAAAAATTATCCTTAAACCCCCTTACTAAAATTTTAAGACAAATTCAAAATATTTCAATACCACAAAAATAATAATTTTATTAAAAAATCAATTTAAAAAAATACTTTTAATAAAAAATCGATACAAGATCAAGCTTCCAACTCATGTGTTTTTCTTTGTTTTGAAATAAAGAGAAACCTTATTATTCAATGAACATTAAACATCTTTCTTCTACAAAATTTGGATATATATCCAAAAAGTCCAAATACCTTTTACAATTACAAAAGGAATGTTTTACTTCAATTCTCAAAAAGTAAAAACATTAAAAAAAAAATGTTTTATTTCAAGAACCTTTTACAATTCATATAACCCTTCCTTTTTATTTATTTATTAATTTCTACGTTAAAATTTGTACATTATATTTATTTATTTTTTAATTATTTTTACCTTAAAGTTTGTGCATTATGTAACTTTTACCAAGTACATAACTTGGTATATACTTTTCAAAAAAATTGCTTTGACTTCCTATCAAAAGTTTGTGGAGCAAACAATGGTATGGAAATTAAAATTACCTTGAAAGATTGTGCATGCGCTTGGATTGTTGGATGTTGAGTGAATCATATTCTTTCGTTGGGATTCCTCTCCACAAGTGTGTGCATCAGCTCCTCACGTGGACTTATGGGAGATGAGTACGAGAGAAGACCGATTCACTCGGTTCATTTTCTAAAATCGGATACCTCTAATGGTTGGCCCGGTGCTGAACGTTTCTTTTTATTCATCCTGCTTCTACTCCGTGTTCTTCTCATCAGTGCTTGGCCTCATTGGTACTTGGCCTGTTTTGACTCTTCGAATTGACAAATTGCCACTTAGATCAGGACGGCCTCACTAACGATCAACGATTTGTAAATGGACATGTTTTTGCCAATAAATGTTGAAAAAAATCTAGAGGGGGTAGGGTATGTATACTTTCATAGACTTTATCACTCAAATCGCTAGGCGGAGGGGGGTCCCTTGTCCTACAAATAAGGGGGTCTCATACACCAATTTGGTACTGGCTTGGTTGTGACCTCAAAATTAGATTATTATTATTATTATTATTATTATTATTGAAGTCGATGTGAGGAAAAACTATGCCACAAAGAATGAATCAAGTTGTCAAGAGTGAGATTCTCCATAGGAGAGGCCATGATTTCCTCTCTCTATTGTAAAGTCGTCATAAAGGTGTGAGATTTGAATGAGATCACGATTTGTTGAATTAAAGAGAGACATCTTATTGGAGAAACCATGCATGTCACTTAGGTCATGTTCTTAAAAGAGTGAAGGTATTGATTTGTGTTGTTCTACCAAAAAATAGTTTTCCCTTGGGAGGATCAAAGCCACGCTTTAGATTTATGGGAGGGAGTGTGTAGGCCATGTGTAGAGTAACAAAGTGCGTGTGCTGATGTCAGAGCACACACAAAAAAGGCCATCCGATTTGCAGAACAATTAATTGTAGTTGAATCAAGTAGATCTAATCTAGTAATATCTGAATTACAATAACATTCCTATGCCTTCAAATTCTTGAGGTCTCTCAATAATAGCATATCATGGAGCAGCTACAAAGGTGTTAGGTGTTCTTAAAACTAAAGAGCGTCCATATTCAACATGCAATGAATAATTCTCGAAAATATATTAAAAACTTTTTTTACCTTAAATTTAACCAAAAAATTGAGAGGTCTATGATCTTATCTTTTCTATCGTGTGTCCAAAATGCAGATCTATTGGTGTAAATACCTCATCTCAACTCACACTTCACCTCCCATGGATTACTACCATGGAACTACCAAGCCCCATAAGATTCAAAGAAGCTCTGATACCGTGTTAAGAAATAGAACAAAACACAAGATAGAACCAACAATATAAGGGAAAAGGCCTCAAGCAATCTTGTATTCATTCCAATGATACAAATATATAATGTATCAATGAAACCACCTCTAAAACTTGATTTTCTCTCACACTAAAACATCATCAAAAGATAAGAAAAGGAGGAGGCAAAGTAGGATCTAGAACACACTTAGGATAAAAAACTACATTCCATAATGTGAAATATACAAAGTTGATGTAGGACGTCATTATTGTATAAGGTGTCATAGGCTAACAATGGTTAGTGTCAACTGAGACCAAATTTGATCTATCAGACCTTAATAAAAGTAAAGAAATACTTGGTTCATTTTAGAATTTTGTTTTTGTGCTTGAAAAGGTTTTAGAGAAGAATTCCTAAATTACCATAGTTTTGATGACTAAACACGTTAGGAAGGTTGGTATTGTAACAAATATTTTGAAATTGTGATATAATGTGGGTGTATGCAAGACATTCTATGAGAAAGTGATTTTCATCTTCAACCCTATTAGTGTCACAAAGATGACAAATTATTTCAACCCATGAAATTTTAGGAATTGTCCAACACCATGTTTCGCAATGGAACTCATGAGAGTTTGTTCTTATTTTAGCAATGCTGATTTTCCTCTTTATGCTAGTCAAAACAAATAGACACTTTTGATCTTCTAGATTATGGTTGATCACCTCCTTATGGTATCTTAATTTTCTTGTATCCTCTAATTCATTATTGCACCACAATTTCTCCTTAAATTTAGATGTAATAATATTTTTAATATTATCATTATTCTACAAAGCGACCTCTTCCTTGATTCTCCAATGATTTATCCATCACTTGGCATATTTATGCCAACCCTACTTTAGTTGCAGGTGGATTTGACTAGAGCTTTAAGTAAGCTAAGGAAACATCTTGTCTTACATGTTTATTTTGTTCTTGTACATTAGGTACCGTTACCTCTCCAGGAGGTACCCTATGATTTTCACTTGGCTACACCATTGTAAGCCCAATGATGCAGGTTAAAGCCATATAAACCATAGTGGATGATTTTGTAGTGGACTCCCAGACTTAGTCTGATCATGATCAGTCCCCTTATGTCCCCATCTCTACGTCTTTCGTCTTGGATAGGATTGGAGGCATTGGCACGGATCTATTGGGACACATGATTGTGTCGAGCCACGGGTCCTATGTAGGGGTGATTGTAGTTTGTGGGGCCTAGTCTGGTCCATGTCATGCACACCTATGTCTTCCCACAGGGTTATTTTCTATTGAGTCTGTAGGCATCTCTTGGCCATGGTGCACTGTCATTTTGTTCTAAAGATGACAGTCTCACAAAGTTTTCAGCAGCGCACATCTTTTGAGGTAGTGGTCCCCGAGGCAAAAATACAACATGGGCTCAAAATGACCAGAAACAAATCACGAGAGAAACCCATATTGCATAAATTTCACTTATGGAATATAGAGGGAGATATTGCCTCCCAAGAGAAAATCATGCCACTCCTAAAAATTTGTTGGGCTCTTATTTCAAGGTCAAATAGTCAAAGAATGAAACGACTGGGGTCTTCTAACAATGGAATAATTTTGGCAGTTCAAAGATTCCTTCTCCACATGAAAAATAATTAATTTAATTCATCAAATGACCAATTCATCCCTCTTGGGACAAATCATAACCTCCATTAATTGGTCAAGCTAGACGTTGGAGTCAAAGTGGACAAATTGTGACTGTTTGAGTTCATTCTTCAAGATGAAATTGTCCATAAGTGGAACAATCGAGCTCTTCCACCCAAAATCGAGCCTCGTCTAGTACCATATGACCTCTTTCCTTATGGGGCACACCTCTCATGTGGACAAATCAATTGGTCAAGCAATCTAAAAATTGAATTTATCCCATTTTGACCATGGAGTTATGCAATAAAAAAATATATTCAATGGTTTAGCCTCCAACCAATTGTGGATGATAAAACAAAGACAAATAGTATTTTATGAGGGAGGTAGAAACTAGTTGTTACAATAAAAACTATATAAGGCTAGCCCCTCCTCTCATTTGAGGTTGTTGAAACTTGATCATAATGTCATTTTTCATAACTCAATTCTTTTGTGTCACTGTGGATTGTCTACTATAATGTTTGATTCTCTTGGTCTTGGATTATTTCAATTGTGCTTTGACAGGGGTTCCTTAGGAGAATTGTGATAGATAATCAATCAATCCATTGAGGGGCTAATGTTGGCCATCGACCAAGTTTTGGGAGAACCTTGGTCATGTTTGACCATTTTTGGGACTTCGACATGCTGGTCGAAGATGGAGTGCCCAGGCGAAGCGGAGATCGCGGGATCTCACCCCTTTTATGGGATTTTTGGGTTTTAGGGTTTATGTAACGGGTATGGGATGTCGACCCATGGGTCTTACCCATGTTTAGGCCTCTTTTGTAATGTATAAAGAGATATTCAAACGATGTAAGAAGTACACTTTGCTAAGTTCGAATAGTTGTGGATGCATTGTGCATACTGTGTAAGACTTGCAGAGCTAAGTGCAAGTGATTGTAAGAGACTATGTAAGGCTTTGTGCAGATATATTGTAAAAGGCTTGGTGCTTTGACTTAAGTTGGGGAAGGAGGATCTGGCGAGGTGTGCGCAGAAACTAACAAGAAGAGAAGAAGAGTTGGTGGGCATAGCCCCACACTGGGGTGAACCACGCATATTCTGTGTCGATGTGATTTGTGTTATTTTGTTCATGTTGTTATGTACCTATCTGCTTAGTGCACTATCCCTGATGTATGATAGATAGATCTATGAATGTTGAGTGCTTATTATGTGAATGAATGTTAGATCCGAGATTATGCTGAGTGCTTGGAAGTGTTAGATCTGTTAAATACTGCGTTGTTCTGTAATAGGGTTTTAATCTATGAAGTGAATAAGACTCATAAGTTGATGCATGTTATTGGCTAAGTGTTATGTTAAGTGTTGTAATCAAAAATCTGTGTCCCAGCTAGGTTGTAGACACCTGAGTCCTGCAACCCCCCCTTCTCCAGCCTTGGGTGAGGCTTCATCTGCTTCGCAAGTGTTGCCGAAAGGGCCGGTAGTTAGGGTTTTGTTGGTTCCTTGTTGAAGCATTGAACCCTGGGTCTTCCCCTGTGCCAACAACTACATACTCACGTGTAAGAAAGAATATAGATCTTTGTCTCCTTACTTTCTTTGTGGGATTCAAGTGTAATACACCCAAGTTGTTGGATCAACTCCTTTGAGAGTAGCTTCAACCAAGTGGTCTATTATCATTTCATCCCTAGTTGATTGATTGTCTTGGAGACCATCCTATAGAGGATCTCTCCTAGCAAAATCCAAGGAGGAACCCATTTATTAGTGAATTTCAAGGATCGGGGGTGATAATGCTTCCACTCCAAACCCAATAATCTACAAATCCATCCGGGCCAATTTTAATCTTACGAGGTCACAATTGCACAAACTAAGAGACATCTAAAAGTAAGGGGTAAAGCTAAAAAAAAATCTCACAATTTCTTCAACCATTTAATCTTCAAATATTTTAAAATCATCTTTTATCATAAAAATACAAAAAAAAAATCACACCCTAGCTTTCCTTTTCATTTCTATATCTCTAAAGCTAGTAGATATTTGGGTTTTTGTCACTTGGGGAACTTCCCTACCCCAAGATATATATCCCCTTGATTTTTGTGCTTAATTTAATACATCTTACAAGGGTTTTATCAAGAAATAGTTTGTTGGTCTGCATTATAATTGAAGGCAAATATTTAGATCTACATTATTGTGGACATTCAAAACGATGCATATCGTAATTTTTCACCTCATAAACCCTTCTACTTTCATTCCAAATCTGATTTATATGTTATATATTTATTTTTTGGTTAATAAAGAGTAAAAATACAACTCAACAATCAAATTTTAGTGGTTGTAGCAAATTTTGGGTTTTGACCTTATGGGGATTTGAACCCCAATCCTGCAAAAGCAATTTCTAGCCTAATGGAAATTGATTTTACAGCAGATATGAAGGCTTTAGTGTTGGTTGTGGAGCCTGATTATCTTCCTGATTCAGAGGTCCTTGCTTTCAGCCGTGTTTATACCCAATGAAGTATTTACACCCCAGAAGTATGTACACTCTTCCACGCGGGGGAGTGCAGAGGGGGGGTACCCCCTCTGCGGAGTCCGGGGGGTCCACCCCCCCAGCTGGGGGGTCTGGGGGCAAGCGGGCCCCCAGCAAGGGTTCGAGAGCAGCGTCCCCCGATGGGGGTCCGGGGGCGAAGCCCCCGAAGCAAAAATTGCCTTGTAAAAGTATATTGTAATTTCATTGTAAATCTGGATTGGCAGAGTCTTGGGAGAGTACCCCTACCTGTAGTCAGAGAGGTCCACCCCCAATTTGGGGGAGTCACAGAGGGCAAGCCAAGGCCCACAAGGATTGAGGCAGAAGTCCCAGGTGATGAAGTCAGAGTGGCCAAAGAGTAAAATTGCCTTGTAAAAGTGCTCTTGTAATTTGGTAGCAAATGGATCGTTCATTACCATAAGGTGTAAAATCTAATGGTAGGGAGTTATGTTTAGGGTTTTCCTAGAAGGCAACCCTCCTTCTATGGGAAATGTATTCTGACTATGGTTGAGAGGTGAATATTATGATAGGAGGAGGCTATGAGGAGAGAAAGAGGAAGTTACAGCTGGTTTTTTTTAGGTTGTATCCCTTCATTTCTTTGGATAATAATAAAAGGAAGGACACAGCAGATTTCTGCAGTGGACACATAACCCACACTTTGGTATAAAGGAAGGACCTGGCAATTTCTCTGGTGGACATAGCCCACACTGGGTGAACCACGTAAATCTGTGTCTCTCTTGTATTGTGTGTCTTTTGTGTTTTTGTTTCTGCATTTGTTTTATTTTATTGCTCCGCGGTCCTGTTTTTCTAACATTTAGGGCATGATATACACTTATAACTTGCTTCTCTACCTTCTATACCCACATGTCTATCGATCTAGTGTATTTTTTCACTTGTGGTAGGCCTTAAAATGCTATTTTTCCTTGTTGGTTTTTGTGTTTTATTCTATTTTTCGGGTCTGAAATAATAGGACAACGAAGAAATATCTTATTTTCAACCACTTTGATAAAGGTATTCATATAGAAAATTATTTGGAAAGTGGAAAGAACATTCACCCCTCTCTCTAGCACTTTATTTGGTCATTATTGTGAGGATTGAGGATAAGTTAGCTTGTTGTTTGGTCACTTTAATTTCTACAATAAATTTTACTTCAGCAAGCAAATAAAACAATTAACTCCTACCTTCACCTAGTGTACTCTATTTAGGCATTGGTCTTGATACTCTTTGTGGTGAAGTGTCACTTTGTGGGAAGCCTCCCAAAGCTTCTTAGCATAGGAGTTAGGATTAAACAAAGAAAATTATAGGTGTTGTGCTGAAATTGGGCACCCATCCCCTATGTTTCTACTGTAGCAATATAAGACCTTATAGGACTGCTAATTTGGACGTTAACATTTTTTGGCGTCGTTGTCAGGGAACAAGGTTTTCAAACCAAAAGGGTCCTCAACAACATATATCAATAAACTTTATTGCTTTGTACTTTGATGAGATTGTTTTGGTTTTATCTGATAACATTATAGGATCTCATCTGGAAACTCCATTGAAGAAAAATAAAAGAAGTACAGTGCAATTAAAAGTTTCCAACATTGGCAACTCCATTGTTTGATCTCTGGTAAGCACTTGTGTTTTACATTTTTTTTCGTGAATTTATTATACTTTGTGCTAACTTGCAGGAGTTCACCTAGTGACTCCTCCCAAACCACATCAAACACAAAGGTATAACACAAGACTAAATTCTCAAGCTGAGATCTTATACACTCATGAACCTAAGTTATTTTATCAGAGAAGAAACCAAAGGGTAAGAGAAAGGGAGGTAAATCAACGTTACATTTTGAATCTCTTGTTGATATAAGAAATCTCTTTGTTAATCCAATTAATAAAAAATGGCTTGGTTAACCTATTGTTATAAACCATTTGATTTCACTAACATTGTAGGGTACCCTCGTGATCTTCATGCTTCCCTTAAATTGATACCCACTTTCAGTGGGGATCGATCTATAGGAGCCAAATAATATTGGGAGAAGTTTTCCCAGGGTGTCAGACTTAGCCGTGTTACTGAGCTAGATGTTGTTTTTAAATGTTTTTCTCTTGCTATGAGTGGTGATGCAAACAAATGGCTAGAGATGTTTCCTAATGCTAGTGTTCATTCTTTTGAAAAATCAAAGAAAGTTTTCCTTGATAAATGGGATGAAAACAAAGACATTAGATTTATTTTAAATGCACTTACATCTATTAAGAGGAAAGAAAATGAATTCATTAAAGATTTTAATCATATATATGACAAGATTTTATGACACATTCCAAATACTCATGTGCCTATAGAGAAAACAAAGCTAACATACTACTCAAATGCTTTCCAAGGAATGTTTGGCATTTTTATTAATCAATCTCAAGCTACAACCTTGGCTAATGCAAAAGAAAAGACAAAGAATTTGGATACAAGTTACGAAATGTCAGAAAAAAACCTATATCATGGCCCCTCCAAGGGCTAAACCAGAATCAAAGGAAAAAGCATCCTCTTCCATAGAGTCCTCAGATGAATTCATGAAGTTATCCAAACAGATGAAACAATTGCATTTGATGTTTGCTCAAGCTCAGACAACAGCAAAAGATAGGACGACAAGGATGGAAAACAATATGTAGAACATGCAACAACAAATTCAACCTAACAGATTCCAAACTCGAAGTGTGCTCTATGGTTCACCTCAAAATCCAAAGCCTCCAAACAAATTGGACATAAAAAATGCATTGGACCCTCTATATCCTTACTTTTTTAATACATGTCGAGCAATACATTCAGAGGACACCTTCCTCTATCATAAGGAGGCACTATTAGAAGAAGTTGCTTAAGGAACAGAGCCATCAGATTCATTGAATATGATGTTAGCATTTGATTAGGGTGATTCTAGCAGAGGAGCAAGGTCTAGTAGCAAGTTATCTTAGGAGAAGATTGATCAAAGAAATTAGAAATATGGGTTGGTATATGCACGCAGAAATAATAAGATTCCTAAGATCCATCAGAAATGTTAGGGGGTCCCTATAGGGAAGGAAATACCAAGTTCAACACCTTTAGCTTAGACATAGCAGAAAAAGATAGCAACCAAGAATTCAGAGATCGATATCACAAGTTGGGAAAATAATTCCAAGGTACCAGTCCCATTGGTCGAAATAGTGAATATTCTAGTATTTAAACAACAAATTGGAAAGGCTTTGGGTTTTGAAGTGGTAAACAGTGCTAAATCAACTACATAGCTAGAAAAGGATCCTCCGTTATTCTTGTCAAGCACTTTTCAATCAAATGATCAACNNNGGATTCTACACAATTGTATGATGGATACTAGGTCAGGAATGAATGTCATGTCATTAAAAGTTGCGAACAATATGGGATCGAAGACATCTAGTCCTTACACTGCAAATGGACTTATCTTATTCCACAATACCTAGTTCTGAGGGTAAATCAATTACTCTATTCAGAGAGGATTTCAGACCAAACCATTTAGAGGATCACAGAAATAAGGAAGATGGTTTAATATGGGAAGATCAAGGATTTGGAGCTTACACCATATTTACAGTAGAATCAATATATCGCTCAAACACCGATGGAAAGTGAACAATGCATTTTGATGGAGCTAGCTCCAATTCAGGTAATGGTACAGGTGTCATGTTCTCTTCCCCTTGTGATGCACTTATTTATTACTATTTTAGATTAAAAGTTCAAGCTACAAATAATGTTGTTGAATATGAAGCATTGTTACTTCGTTTGAATATTGTTAAAGATTTAGGGATTAAAATGTTACATGTTATTGGTGATTCTGACCTCATCGTTTTCCAAGTTAAAGGCCACCATGATTGCAAGGATAAAAGGATAAAAATATACAGGTCAACAATTCTTTAGCAATGGAAGAGTTTGATGAGATTTATCTCAAAGAAATACCTCAAGCATAGAACGAGAAGGCCGATGCAGTTGCATTAGCAACATCATTATTTTAGCCATGTCTTGAATTAGATAAGGGAGACAAAATAGTCACACTTTGCATGCCCTCCATTCCAGACAATATGGAAAATCGGCAAGTGTTCGAAGATGATGACAAAATTCTCATCTTCCTTCATAACTTCCAATAATTTGAGTTGAATGCACTTGATGAGAGGGATGATGACTCCATTATAGAAATATGTGCAAATAAAATCCCCGTGGGATTGGTGCATTTGGAAGCAAACTTTTACAGAGATGATGCATTTAAGGGAATGACAGAAACAACAAATCTAGAAGAATATCAAGAGATAAATGTGGGAACAGTTGCATATTTGAGAATGATTAAGGTTGGCATATGTACAATTGAGGAAGAGAAGGAGAATATAAATAATTTGGTGATAGAATACAAAGATGACTTCGCTTAGTCATATGATGATTTGAAGGCTTACAAAGGGGAATCTATTCAGCATACTATACCAGTCCTACCATAAGTGAAACGTTTCAGACATAAATTGAGAAGGATCAATCCCAAGTTATCCCCCATGGTCAAACAAGAATTGAAGAATTTGTTGGATGCATGGATCATTACTCCAATAAGCATACTACTTGGTTATCAAATCCGGTGATAGTTATAAAGAAGACGGATCGGATCAAATTATGTGTTGACTTCGGGAATCTCAACAAAGCTTGCATCAAAGAAAACTATTCTCTTCCAAACATGGAGATTTTTACAAAGGATTGCAGGTTCAGAAATGTTGTCTTTTCTGGATTCTTTTTTAGGATAAAACCAGGTGTTGGTCACTTGCGAAGATAGACAAAAGATGACATTCACAACTCCATGGGGAACATATGAGTACATGAGAATTCCATTTGGTTTGCTAAACATAGGAGCTACATTTCAGCGAGCCATGGAATATTCCTTCAGAGATCTTATCAAGAAGATAATTGATATCTATCAGGATGACCTCACAATTTTCTTAAAGAATAGGAAAGATCATATTAGTCACCTTAGGCAAGTCTTTGAAAGATGTAGGATGTATCGAATATCTCACAATCCAAAGAAGACCATCCTAGGTGTGACAGAGGGAAAACTTTTGGCCCGTATTGTATCTAAAGATGGAGTAAGGGTATATCTTGAAAGGATCAAAGGCATCCAAAATATTGAGTTTCCAAGAAATTAGAAATAATTAAGGTCATTTCTTGGCAAGGTGAAATTCATCAGACGTTTCATCCAAAATATATCAGAACTACTCAAAGCAATGAACAATTTGTTTAAGAAATATGCAGCTTTCAAATGGGATGAAGTTGGGTGCCACTCATTTCAGCAGACCAAAGATGTCATCACTAAAGTATCGGTATTGGTAAGCCCTAATTTTTTGAAAGATTTCATTATATTTTATTTTTCTTCTGACGATATTGTTGCAAGTGTTTTATTACAAAAGAATAACCAAGGAAATGAGAAGCCAATTGCATTTATGAGAAAGATGCTCAGAGATGAAAAGTTGAAGTATACCAGCATGGATAAACATGCTTATGCTTTGGTGAAATCATTGAAGCACTTCATAACTTATGTTGGGTATTCAAGAATCATAGCCTTTGTGCCCCACTCAATGATAAAGGATATACTCTTGTTGATCAAAACAATTTGATCAACTAGATTTCCTACTCTTTGAATAAAATAAAATAAAATAGATAGAAGAAGAAGGAAATTTTGAAATATTATCAGTTCATAGCGTAATCCTCAGTCTCATATTTTTCAAGCATTTTATGGATTAAAAATCCGAGTTCATATGCTCAAGATATCCATGCTTATGTTCAATCACCCAAAAAACATTTTTTAATGTGCAACACCACTAATATCTTCTTGGAACCACACTTACACATTTTATTGGTTCCATTCTTAGCACTCAAGTCTAAGTCTTGACTTATTCTCATTTTCTTGGTTCATTTTCTTAGTTCTTCATTCATACATTTTCTTGGTTTTTCCATCCCATACTTAATCATTTTAATAAGCTTGCGGACCTACATCCCTTCTCCCCCTTACCTTCCCATCCATTATTCCATCCCCTCTTCATTCATACCTATCCCCACTCACCCACACTTAACCATATTTCCCAT
>SNQJ01S0002003.1:377008-410007 GCA_010110895.2 Picea sitchensis | reverse complement strand
GATGTTGAGGCCTTTCTTTGTGCTATGTCACAGTACACCAATGATTTTCTATGCTATATTGATATTTGGTTCTTAACAAAGTTATCCCCCATGGTCAAACAAGAATTGAAGAAGTTGTTGGATGCAGGGATCATTACTCCAATAAGCATACTACTTGGTTATCAAATTTGGTGATAGTTATAAATAAGATGGGTCGGATCAAATTATCTGTTGACTTCAGGAATCTCAACAAAGCTTGCATCAAAGAAAACTATTCTCTTCCAAACATGGAGATTATTTTACAGAGGATTGCAGGTTCAGAAATGTTGTCTTTTCTGGATTCTTTCTTAGGATAAAACCAAGTGTTGGTCACTTATGAAGATAGACAAAATATGACATTCACAACTCCATGGGGAACATATGAGTACATGAGAATTCCATTTGGTTTGCTAAACATAGGAGCTACATTTCAGCAAGCCATGGAATATTCCTTCAGAGATCTTATCAAGAAGATAATTGATATCTATCAGGATGAACTCATGATTTTCTTAAAGAATAGGAAATATCATATTAGTCACCTTAGGCAAGTCTTTGAAATATGTAGGATGTATCGAATATCTCACAATCCAAAGAAGACCATCCTAGGTGTGACAGAGGGAAAACTTTTGGCCCATATTGTATTCAAAGATGGAGTAAGGGTATATCTTGAAAGGATCAAAGGCATCCAAATGATTGAGTTTCCAAGAAATTAGAAAGAATAATGGTCATTTCTTGGCAAGGTGAAATTCATCAGACGTTTCATCCAAAATATATCAGAACTACTCAAACCAATGAACAATTTGTTTAAGAAATATGCAAGTTTCAAATGGGATGAAGTCGGGTGCCACTGATTTTAGCAGACCAAAGATGTCATCACTAAAGTATCGGTATTGGTAAGCCCTAATTTTTTGAAAGATTTCATTAAATTTTATTTTTCTTCTGACGATACTGTTGCAGGTGTTTTATTACAAAAGAATAACCAAGGAAATGAGAAGCCAATTGCATTTATGAGAAAGATGCTCAGAGATGCAAAGTTGAAGTATACCAGCATGGATAAACATGCTTATGCTTTGGTGAAATCATTGAAGCACTTCATAACTTATGTTGGGTATTCAAGAATCATATCCTTTGTGCCCCACTCAATGATAAAGGATATACTCTTGTTGATCAAAAATATTTGATCAACTAGATTTCATGCTCTTTGAATAAAATAAAATAAAATCGATAGAAGAAGAAGGAAATTTTGAAATATTATCAGTTCATTGCGTAACCCTCAGTCTCATCTTTTTCACACATTTTATGGATTAAAAATCCGAGTTCGTATGCTCAAGATATCCATGTTTATGTTCAATCACCCAAAAAATGTTTTTTCGTGTGCAACACAACTAATAGCTTCTTGGAACCACACTTACATATTTTATTGGTTCCATTCTTAGCACTCAATTCTAAGTCTTGACTTATTCTCATTTTCTTGGTTCATTTTCTTAGTTCTTCATTCATACATTTTCTTGGTTTTTCCATCCCATACTTAATCATTTTAATAAGCTTGCAGACCTACATCCCTTCTCCCCCTTACCTTCCCATCCATTATTCCATCCCCTCTCCACTCATACCTATCCCCACTCACCCACACTTAACCATATTTCCCATCCCCCTCACCTCTCCATGCATACCTACACTCCCCTCCTCTCCCCCCCCCCACCTTACCTCCACATACCTTACTCCCACTCTGCATCCCCTTACTCCCCCCTTACCTCCTCTCCATGTGGACCTACTCTCCAATATTCTCTCACCTTGCATCCCTCACTCTGCATCCCCATTCCCTCACCCCTATCTCCTCCGTTGCAATTTTCCTTCCCACCTCTCTTCCACCATTTCCCTTACGTAACCATTTATCCTAAGTTTTTCCCATTATACCATTAACCGATGAGATCATGACATGTGGCACCTTATCTATTGGATTACTAAGAGGAGGGGCTGAATTAGTAATAGAGAAATTCAATCCTTTTTAACGACAATATGCAAGTGTTATATCAATGTAGCATTATCATCCAATAGTTGCATATTAAATAAAAAATGAACAAATGAGAAATCATACACATACACAGTACACCAGTGTTTTTACATGGAAACCCAAACGGGAGAAAAACACGGAATGATTTTTCTTATATGTCTTTAAGAATTACATTCATTGGAAACACCAACTTCCTTTTTTTTCTAGCTGCAACTGGAAGGAGGCTCCAACGCCCTAATTTCTTAGGCTACAACTTGAGGGAAGCTCCAACTCCCCAATTCCATGGCTACAACTAGAAGGAGGCTAGGACCCCCTAGTTTCTCAGGTTACAACCTGAGGGAAGCTCCAACTCCACAATTCTCTGGCTACAACTGGAAGGTGGATACAACCACCTGTCCTTGCCCTATCCAACCATCCTGACGTAGAAGTAGAATGATGGAACCACTATCACACTATCACTATGAGATATACTACTGTAAACGTGTATCAATCAACTTGTTATCAACCTGTAATAACATGTACCAATAACCTCTGCCAACATGTACCATACATCAACCTATACCATAAAAAAATGCATCAACCATGCACCAACCTGTACCAAACAACTTGTAATCAACCTATACCATAAACAAGTGCATCAACCATGCACCAACCTGTACCTCAACCTGTAATCAACCTGTACCCATAAACAAATGCATCAACCATGCACCAACCTGTACCAAACAACCTGTAATCAACCTGTACCATAAACAAGTGCATCAACCATGTACCAAGTATGTGCCAATCATGTATCAACTACTTATCAACTATGACTCATCAATATGTACCAACATCATCAACTATACACCTCATGTATGTGCCAACTCATCAACTACTTGTCTCAACCATGTACCCAACATGTACCACAACCAAAAGCTCTCATCAATTTCATCATCCAAATATGACTTGTAAATATGTAATAGACCTGATGTATATGATCACATACCTGCAAACCTTCCTTAACTTTAACAACAAGAGACTAACATTTTCATCAAACTTTACTTTAGTCTCACATGACTAATTTTGGATTAGTCAAAACCCCTAACTTGCAATAATCATAACTATGTCCCTGTAATGAATAAAGATCTAAAAATGGTACACAATGTTCTTTAGTGTATTTTATGCAATTCCTCCAAACTTCACTACTTGGAACGTCTCAGAAAAGGATTTTTTTAGCAAAAATGGCATACCTTGTTGAATTCTGACTTATTCTAGAGAGCGAACTTGTAGAGTATTCCCCACATGGAATATTGGTTGTATGGATCTGAAAATTGTACACATAATACTAAATATTGTACTCTAACCAATAAATTTGGTCTTACTAAATTTGGATCTGTTATGAAGAAGTTATGACGTTTTTACCCGAAATACCTGTTTTAGACTAGTTTCAGGACTAGCCACAAACCCTATTTTCCACGGCATGTAAATCCAAATACAACGACCCACAAGATGAAATTTGTATCACAGCTACTTGGATATGTTTCCTCAGTGGCCTCCCAATTGTACAGTCTTAATCATTCTATAAAAAAAGTTATTACAAAAATGGTGAGATGACCTATAAATAACATACCTTAGAAAGCATCATCAAAAGAATTTATCCTCCCTTGAATTTCGGCCTTCTTTACTTCACCTTCACTTTGAAATTTGGCTTAGATAACCTTTGGTTACCTCAGCCACCTGTAGATATTCAATATGCTCAATTGTGATTAAAATGAGAGAGCCTTGCCTCTTATTTATATTTTCATCTAGCTTCCTTAAGGGGTTACCTTTTAACCATCTTAACCCACTTTCCTTATTTTAGGGTTAACCCACTTCTAACCACTTGTCAACTTAGTACTTTATCCATTAACTTTATTATTTAAATAATTTCTTTTGTACTCACTTTAACTTATAGTACACTCATCATTTCACTTTATTATTTACCTTCTAAAATATCCTAAACCACTTTGACTACTTTGACCTTTTGGGGCTTCTAGATGACTCATGAGGGTTCT
The DNA here is from genome assembly GCA_010110895.2 of Picea sitchensis. NCBI lineage: Eukaryota > Viridiplantae > Streptophyta > Pinopsida > Pinales > Pinaceae > Picea > Picea sitchensis. Next base: position 405,942 of record SNQJ01S0002003.1, on the reverse strand, counting down.
CCAACTTCACATGGACATAAATTTCTAACCGTGAGGAGTTATGTGAAGTTCCACATACCAATGGAAATGGCATGACATGTAATATCCATCTAGAATATTCTTACCTAAAAATATACCAAAACTCATACCATTATCCATCAAACAAACTTGGGTCCATTACCCAAACCTTTCTCCAACTTCACATGGCCATAACTCTCTAACCGTGAGGAGTTATGTGATGTTCCACATACCACCGGAGATGGAATGACATGTACTATCCATATGGAATAGGCTTACCTAAAAATATATCAAAACTCATACAATTATCCATCAAACAAACTTGGGTCCATTACCCAAACCATTGTGCTACCAGAATTCACCACCAAACTTTCTTCAAGGGTTGACATCAATGAAAACCAACCCAATTAATAAACAATCTCCCCCTTTGGAATTGATCGCAACACTTTGATGCAATATTGAAGTCATGTCACTCATGCTCCCCCTTTACCTTTACCTTTTCATTTACCTTTGCATATGATAAATCTCTCCCCCCTTTGTTATCAATGGCAAAGGTATATTTCCATCCGGGGTTTCTCCCCTTAACTGAACTTTCCTTGGGGATACTCCCCCTGACTGAACTCTTCCTGAAATAGATCTTCCAACCTGAACTATCCTCTTTATGGTGCTTCCTCGTGTAGATATAAGACATATAATATAAGCATTCAAAAGAATTCATTTTGGGGTAGAAATTACTCCAAGTCTCTGGCGAAGATACTCAAAGGATTCTCTTGGAAGCGGTTTTGTAAATATGTTTGCCACTTGTTCTTTTTTTCCCACCTATTCAACTCTAATGTTCTTCTCCACAACCTGTTCTCATAGAAAGTGATACTTTATTGGAATGTGCTTCGTGTTGGAGTGCATCACCGAGTTCTTTAAGATATTGATGGCGCTTGTATTATCACAATAGATTGGAATGGGATCATCATACTCAAACTATGTATCTGTCAGAGTTCATTTCATCCATAGAACCTTTGTACAACATGTTTCTTCTGCAATATACTATGCCTCGACTGTAGATAAGGATATTGATGATTGTTTCTTGCTTAACCATGATACTAAACACTCACCCAAGTATAACGTTGCTCCACTGGTGCTTCGTTGGTCATCAATGCAACTTGCCCAATCTTCATCTGTGTAGGCAATAAGTGATAGATCATTTCCTTTTGGATACCATAATCCAAACTCTTTTATTCCTTTGAGGTATCTGGAAATCCTCTTCACTGCTAATACATGTGATTCCTTTGGTGTTTCTTGAAATCGTGACACCTCTCCAACTGCCTACATTACATCTGGTCTGGATGTTGTCACATATAGTAAGATACCAATCATTGACCTATATTGCCTCTAGTCTGTAGACTTTGAATCATCATCTTTTCTCAACTTGCAACTGGTTTGCATAGGATTTTGAGAAATAAAATTCCTTGGTTTCTTTGACATATCTGAAGACCCAAAATGAAGGATAGTTCTCCAAGTAATGACATTTCAAATTCATTCTGCATATCCTTTACAAATTTATGGTTTAACCTGTCATTAATACTTCCAAAACAATATCATCAACATAAATTTCAATTAATAAAATACTACCTTGAGTTACCTTGATGTAGAGGTTTTTGTCTATGCTTCCTTTCCATAGTTCGTAGGGTGTTTTGTCATTGTTGTTTTTGAGCATTACTCTGTTTTGAATGTGAACTGTTGTATGCATTGTATGTGTCCAAAAAAATCTGTCAATTTGGAATCCATTAGCATTGTTCAAGCCATTTCCTATGTAATTATCATCCATTATGATAATGTTCCTTTGTCTCTGAACCACTCTCTGAACCAATCTATGAATCCATGCTCTTGTCCACTATCATATATATGTCCAAACCTGCTAAGTGTTCTTACGAATCCATCTCTTTCCATACTATCCAAGACTCTACTTGCGCAAATGTCCATAATGTTGACCCATTTATCATTATACTATCATGAAGTCTTGATTAATCTATCAAATTGTACTTCTGCTAACTGACTTCTCTGAATCTGTCTTCTCAAACTCTGCAAACTGCTCGAAGGATGGTTCTTTGGTCTATCACAACTATCGCATAGACTCCCTCTGTCTAATATTCATATTACTTGGGAGTCTCTAAGCCGAATGGCTCAGAACAATTCCTGCTCTGATGTGTATTCACCATCATCTTCAATGGTAGATTCATCATCATCTTCATTGGTAGATTCATTATCTCTCTAAGCTCCGACTTCTTTCTTTCTATCTGTGGATTCATCTTTCACTACAATGCCTGAAATTGAAATCTCTTGAACATGTTCCTTATTTACCTATCCATCCTTTCTTTTAGTTATTTTCCAAACCTTTATGTATCTGACATCTTTCTTTTTATCTGTAGAATTTTCTTCATCTCATTTTATTGCGAATCTTGTGATCTCTATTATCTGGTCTTTGTTCACCTGTTCTTCCTGTTTTCTTATCCATACTTTCTTATATATTATATCAATGTTCTCTTTCATGGAAGTATCGATCATAATTCTACAATCACTAGCTATGTGTCCATAGTTATGACATTTGTAACACTCAATGTTACATGCGGCCACATAGGCACTTCTTTCTTGAACATTTCTTTTATAATCCCTGCAATCTGCAACATTATGCCCAAAATTAGTACAATAAAAACAATGTCCATAAAATAAATTTGCATACCTGGGAGTGAATGATATTCTTTGTGGTGTAGTCCTTCTAAATTTATGCCTTGACTGATCATGATCATGATTGAAGCTTCTTTTTGTCTAGAACACAGATGGTCGTCTTGAAGATGTATCTGTAATAGTTTTCTTAGATTCTGGTTGACCATGATTCCTTCCTTTGAGTACTTTTGCATAACTCTTTCTATTTTCTTCATTATTCTTTTCTATCAACCTAGAGTGCTTCTCTTCATTCTTTGTAACTGATGTGGATGTTTCTGTCTCTTCAACTTTCTTTTTGAGCTGAATGATTTTACTTCTCAAGCTTCTCAACTTCTTCTTCAAGCTTCCCAACTTCTTCTTCTTTCTTTAATATATGAGACTTCATGACTTCTTCTGTTCTCTTCGCTTCTTCAAGATGATTTTTTAATGTGATTGTTTATTCTTCAAGTACTTTCTCCTCTTGACCAAACTTTGACTCAAGATGGTTTAGATCGTTAGTTATTTCCTTAAGATGATCTGTCAATATATTCTCTCTCATTTTTTATTCTTCCTTCTATTCTTCAATGTTGGCTTCCAAACACTGCTTTTGATATTCAAGATTTTCTTTGACCTTTCTGGCTTCTTCTAGTTGAGTTCTTAAGTTCTCGATGACCTGTTGGGATTCTTAAAAAATGTGAACACTTTCCTTTTGTTTCATCAATTCTTTCTTGAGTGACTTGTTTTCTTCTCTTAGTTCGTCTAAAGCACTAATCAATTTTTCCTCATAATTGTCTTCTTTTTCAATTTGTTTTTCTGTCTCATTTCCTTCATGGCATTCTATTTCAAGATGTCCACGTTTTTCACAATTAAAACAAAACAACATACCTCTGTTGATTATGTACTCTTCATCTTATGAATCTATTTGACATGGTGAACATATTTCTTCTTGATTTGTACCTACATCTTCTTTGGCATTTTCTGAATCTGTGATAGGTGAAGAATATATGTCATGTAACTTATCCCAAATTTATTTGACTGATGAAAATTTACCAACCTTTCTCTTACCTAATTAGGTAATCCTTCCCAAATGAAATCCATTGCTATTTTGTTATTCTTCTTCAATTCCTTCTTGGCTGTAGTGTTTGCCCTTTTTGAACTATCATATCCTGTAAAGACTTATAGCCAAATATAATGCCCCTGTGCCTGTAAAAATACTTTCATCCTTAAGCTCCACATCTCATACTTTAAAACATTATGACCATTAAATAGTGGTACTCCATTCTCAGAATAATCCATGATCTCCTTCCAGTGGTTAAATTGTTTCCTGAAGGAACCTTCTCTGATACCAATTGTTGGATTACTGAGAGGGGGAGTGAATCGGTAATAGAGAAGTTCAATCCTTTTTAACCACAATATGCAAGTGTTATATCAATGTAGCATTATCATCCAATAGTTGTAGAGTAAATAAAAAATGAACTAATGAGCATAGGAGTAGTAACTAATTTGACCTTTTGGGGCTTCTAGATGACTCATGGGGGTTCTTCAACTTCACATGGCCATAACTCTCTAACTATGAGGAGTTATGTGACGTTTCACATACCACTAGAAATGGCATGACATGTACTATCCATCTAGAATATTCTTACCTACAAATATATCAAAACTCATACCATTATCCATCAAACAAACTTGGGTCCATTACCCAAGCCTTTCTCCAACTTCACATGGCCATAACTCTCTAACCGTGAGGAGTTATGTGATGTTCCACATACCACCAGAAATGGCATGACATGTACTATCCATATGGAATAGTATTACTTGCAAATATATAAAAACATATACCATTATCCATCAAACAAACTTGGGTCCATTACCCAAACCATTGTGTTACCAGAATTTCTTCAAGGGTTGACATCAATGACAAACAACCCAATTAATCAACATTATCTACCCAATTACACTATGAAACATGGCACCCTATCCATCCAACCATATTATGACACCCTGCAACCAGTTACACTATGACATGTGGCACCCTATCAGACTGTGACACGTGGGATATGATTGGGCACTGAGTTGTTAATGAATAGGCACTTACTGGGCTCTGACTGGGTGTTGAATTATTTCTGATTGGGTGCTTACTGGGAACAGATGGAGGATGACTGAGCGATTAAAATATTTAATTATTCACTAATTTTCTAAGGGGTCGAGTTCAAGTTTCCATAGTCTCTCCTTAACTCACATTAAGTGTATAACATACTTTTTATCATATACCATAAACTCTCCAAAACTCCCATGCATGTGGGATAAACATTTTATTAAAAAAAAGTCGAAATTCTTATGAAGGAGGACGAAATTTAAATCAAGGGCCTAGATTGCCCCACAAATTTGATCGACGATTGTTGAGTCTTATTGTTCCAGAGGCCATAACTTGAGTTATGATAGTTGTATTTGGGTAAACTTTACCTCGTTGGAAAGGTAATGAAATGAAGAAGATGATGGAATATGTTTCAAGGATTGAAATTGGCCATATTTCTCTCATAATTTGAAAGAATAGTAAGCTTGGTTTCTATGGTTTTATGATAGATCTGCTTGGAACCTCAAATTCCCGAGCTCATATCTTGAGATCCAGAAATCCAAATTGTGCTCAGGAGGACTCATTAGAAATATGAGATGATGAAGATTGTATCTGGAATGTTTCCCATGGTTCAAAGGGAAAATATATTACACAAAAAATTAAAACACATTCCACTTTTGTTAAAGGCAGTGAAATTGAAAAATTGAATTTTGTTTTTATTAAATAAACTTTATTAAAGGAATAAGTGGGCCCTACTTGGAGGCATGAATTTCAATGACATAAATTCATTAATGATAATTTAATCAAGCATTAATTAAAATATATTTACTCCAAAAACGAATAATGGAAATTTCTAGAAAAACAAACCCTAACTACTTCAAGAACATTGAGAGCATATTTTAAAAGGGAAAGAGAAGACATCATCAAGAGGTTGGCAGTGATAAGTTTTTACAGTGGTGAAGAGTCTACAAGAAGCAAAGTTCTATCTCTCCAAGATTCGGTGGAATGACTTGCTAAAACTTTTCTCTCTACATCTTCTTCTTTTATGTTTCTTTCCATCAAATCTTCCATGAATGTATTGAGAACAAGAAGATTTGGGTTTGAGAAGTTCTTTGTTTTGAAATCTTCAGTCATCTTGTAACATTTTAGTTCCAAAGGAGCACAGTCTCTGCCTGTAAAAAGAAAATTCTATTCATTTTAGTTCATGTAATAGTCATTGAGACCTTGTTGAAGTTGTTTCAGTTCTCTAAGTTTTTGACATTATTGACCTTGTCATATTGGGGTATTTTTATAAATTTCTCCTGCAAAGAACTATTTGGGGCACTACATTAGTGATTTCTCATAATTGAGTTAAAAGTATGTGATTTCAAATGTATGGCCTATCAAAATCGGTTTTGGTTGTAATGAAATTATCATTTAAATTTCTTTTAAGAACTTTCATTTCTTCATCTTGCAAAAGTCATAGCAAATTCTGAGTTCAGTTTATCTTACCAAAAAGAAAGAATGTTTGTTGAAGGAGACTCCAAAACCTCATAGACACAAATCTCTGTTTGCACAGTTTATATTATCTTTTCTTTAAATGATCTAATGTATATTTATATAACTGTATATAAGGTTTGTACATTTGTATATGTAAGATTTCTTGGAAGATCTCTTGGGGTTTTCTCTTTAGCATTCACCCTTTACATTCATTGCAAAACCATACAAATAATCTTCCAATCTTTCATCCAAAAGGAGTACCACCTATATAAGAATGCAGGGAGATTGATATCCTCATGATATTTTTGTTTGGGTCTTGACCAATCTAAATATCAACATTTTTGGTGACCATAGTAGGAAACGATTTATTTTCAACATATTTGAGGCTTTGTTTCAGATCTCATTGAAGAACCAGAATCTCCATGTTTTAGAGTTTAAAAAATAATATTCAAGAAGATTGTTGCTTATTCTAGATGCACAAGATTTATAAAAATATTGTCCAAGAACCATCAAATATTCGGGGGGATGAACTCCTTGGCAATTGCATTGAAAAAACTCTAAAAGGCCCTGGTAATTCCATTCGAAAAATAAAAAAATATCAAGAAAATTTTCATGGCAGCTCCACCAAAGAATTTATTTCATGTCATGATGCTATTTACCTTCTCTTCCAAGCCCCTCAATGTAACATCCACACTATAATCCCTAGTTTAATTAATTCTTATGTAGATATAATATGTGTCTACGACCAAGCGATGTAATACACAAATTGTATTTCCTTTTTTATTAATAAAATGTGATGCCAGTTGCTAAGGGGACATGGACAAGAGATGGGGCCTGAATTAATCCACAAGAGGGGGGAGTGTCTAGGATAATGGCCAAGGGGGAACTTACCCATGTATATTACTTTAACTCATTTTCTTAAAATTGCTATTGTATATGAACCTTCACATTTCTCATTGAGTGTTCCCAAAGCCAATCATTGAATACATGTAAGAGGGTGGGTGTGAGTGGTCACATCCCAAAGTTATTGGGAACATGGGGGTTGATTACAATCAGCTTGGGGAAGAATGTGAGTCAATAAAGGCAAACCAAAGAGAGGAAATTTGTATGGGTTGGGACAACAATTTTTAGTTAGTCATGTTTGTGCATGGGAGACAAGGAGAGAGCAAAAAATAGAGCTTGAAGTTGATGTAGCCATGGAGGGAAAATTCTAGAGCAAGATGGAGCGTAATTGGAGAAAATTGGAGATGGAAAAATAAAGAGTCATGTTGTCAAGCCTAAAGAGTGAACTCTTGTGTGAGCTGCACTAAAACAACAAGTGGTTTTTGTTGGTTTGCATATAGTTTTCCTGGCAACAGTTTTCCCTTGAGTTCCTAGCTGAGAGATTCCTAGCTACCTATGCCAGATAAACCCCGTTAAAAGAATGACACATTCCTTGGGTTAATCTTGATAAACAGATGGTACATCCATTGGGTTATCCCTGATAAACAAATGGTGCATTCCTTGGGGTGGACAGGGCAAGAGGAAGAGAACTAATCAAAAATCAGGATAGTTGTAGGAGAATATCAGTGGGGTTGAGAGTTTTATGAGTTGTGAGTGGACTGTGAGAGACCACCCTCTTTTGTGGATTGCTAGCCTCAACTCGGGGGTGACTGGCTGTTGATATTTGGAACAGTCAGTCTATGGTTGGGTGGAATTTTTGTCCCAAGTAGTTGGTTGCACGACTGTTGTGAAAAAATAAGTGGTTTTATCTTGTTGTTGTGTTAAATTCTGTGTTTAATTGTTGTGCATGAACTCTATGTATTTGGAAGTGATTTATATGTTGTTGTAATGATTTGTTTAGCTGCATTTCATGTTGATTATTAGCATGTTGTATATGCTTCTATTTTGTGGTTATAGACAGTAGCTAAGTCTATTTTAATTTGTAGATGAAAGCTACAAGAAATGAGTTAATTGTAAATGAATTAGACCAGTTAGTAACAATTTCATTTTTAAGAGTATTCTGCACCATAATATCACTCTGATGGGTTGGGGGACATTACATTTTGGTATCAAAGGTATGGTTCTAACACTAGGCTTGTATGGGATCGAACCAGAGTGAATTGATGAAATTCGTTGTTGCAAATCTTGTCTGTGACTCATTTGGGGGAAAAAAAATATTTTAGAGAGAAATCCCCAATTTCGTGAGTGAAATATGAGTTTTAATGACTTCAGATGGTTTGAGAGTGTTAATGGAGTAGAGCGGTAAACTTGCAGATCAAAATTCAACCTGGAATGGTCAAAATTCGAGTTTTAATGGTCTCTTGAAGAGTTATAGGAAGTTTGGTAGATCGACAACTGAGATCTCTTTTGAACTCGAGATTGACGACTAGGATTCACTATGAGAAATTTAAAAAAATTGTAATGTTTCGACCGTTTGAAAGTTTGATCAAATCAACAAACATGATTAAATCAAGGGTTGTGAAAGGGAGAAAATTGATGGTCCAGACCAATCATATAAAATTCAAAATTTTTCTAAGTATGAGGTTCAACAATAGAATCCACCGACAGCCGATGGTCATATGGACGAATTTGGCGAAGTGTTGGAAACTCACCAAGAGAAATCGTCAAAGGCCGATGGATGAATCGGCTAAAATGATGAAGATTTTGGGTCGGCCATAAGACATCTCTAACCTCCAATGGTCGATGGTCAAGGGTCAATCAAATTCTGGTGAAGTATTTTCAGTCACCGACAAAAGTCGTCAATTGCCGACAGTCAGGGGTCGACCAAATTCGGTGAAGTATTTTCAATCGATGATGGTCGATGGATAGTGGTAGGAGGTCGACTGAATTCAAAGAAGCATTTCAAATCAAGAAAGAGAAGTCATCAATCGCTGATATGTCGATGGTTCAACGTCGATCGAAGTCGACAAGGTGTCTGGGTTGTCCAAGAGAATTGGCCGATGGTCGATGGGGGAAAAAGGATGATGATGTCATCATCCACATGACATGCCATGCTAGCATCCACGTGTCATGCCATGTCACCCAAGTTGACATATCATAATGATGTGTCGTGCCACATCGACATCCATGTGTCATGCCACATCAACAGTTGCCACATCATCCAACAGAAGTGGTCGATGGTCGATGGTCAAATCAATCGATTTGGGAAAGTGTTCGATAGTTATCAGGGATCGACGATCAAAAATGGGCCAATGGTCGGGAATCGACAGATTCAACAGGGATTTTTTCATTCACCAACAAATATTGTTGATTTTCGATTTAAGAGTTGTTTGAAAATCGGATGTGGAGGAAATGGGCTGACGACCAACGGTCGGATCGGTGGCTTTGGAAAAATGTTTTGTGCATCCAAAGAATGATATCAATCGTCAATCCCTGACAAGTTCAGATCAATGATTTTTGTGCATCGTGATTTGATATCAACGGGTAATATTTAAAGAACTATTACAATAGTAAAACAATGAATTTTTCATATTTTTGAAGGTCATTAACTTGCGGGGCATTTTTGAGGCCCTAAACGACATTTTTAGCAATTCAAAACCCACAAGACTTTTTCTCTAGATCTCAAATAAAATAACTTGAAGAGAGATATCCAACGAGCTAAACAGTTGGTGAAACGGAGCTCGTATGAGAAAGTTACAGCCAAAACAGTGAGGGTAAAATTTTGGCACCAATATTACTTACAAAGGGCATAACTATATGCTCAGAAGTCTGTTTGGGGCACAGGAGCAGTCAATGGAAATCTTATGACCCATATAAGTTAAATTTGGAGTCATATTTTGGTTATGGGCACCTGAAAAATGTGCAAGAAGAGAAATAAGACACCTGTAGCATACATGAATAAATTGAGTAAAACAACCTAAACTTCTCTGGACCATAACTTTCATCTCGGAGCTCCTATTTGAGAAAAAAATAGTCGTTGGAAAGGTATTGAGGAGTAGAATACACCTATCAAAAAAAAAATTTGATTTGGGAAATTAAATTTCTCATAAATTAATAAATAGATTTTTGTAGTATTAAAAAGAGTGGAATTGCAACATGTAGTTGTTGTAACTTTTCACTCATAATTCAAATTGAGACATGAGTACATTCATTGGGAAGTTGTTTTCACGAAGGAATGCCTTAAGAAAATCAAAAAGTTGAATTGGTGCAATATTTCCTTCATAAATTGATGAATAAATAACCAGTATCATATATGATGAAATATTTTATGCTATGCATATTTCTAACAATAATTATTATATGCACATTTCTTGCAGAATTAGAGGTACAAAAAGAAACTTTAGTTCTTATATGAGGAATGGAGTCATGGAAGATGCTCAAGGATCTTAAATCCATGAAGAAGAGATTAGAGTTTTGCATGTCAACATGGAGAATGTTGAGACATAGTCAAATGGAAGAAGAGATAGGAAAGAGCATGTCATTATGAGAAGCCTGCATAGGGAAGTGCAAAGCTATAGGGATGATAATGAAAGGATTATGAAGGCTTAGAAAGAGATACTTTATAGCTTGAACATATTGCATAAGCAAGTCAACAAGAATTCTGGCACCAAGCAAGCAGCTAGTGCTAGACAAGTATCAACATCTAGATCCCATAGCAAAAGGGATGATCATGGAAATGATAGGTAGTCAAGAAGCATGAAAAGGTTCCATCATTCTCCAAGGTAGTCCACTAAAATAAATCATGCAATTTCAGGACTAGGAAACAACCCAAGTGTGTCTCTTATTCGTAGGTAAAGAAGAAGGCCTGAGGCAGACATCTTGCAAGGTGAATTCAGGAAAATAAATCCACCTACTTTCAATGGTGAACACGGGAAAGGAGAAGAGGCAGAGGCTTGACTGTTGGAAATGAAGAAATATTTCTAGCTGCATGATTACCCATCCCGGGTAGAAGCTAGAATTTCCACCTACCACTTGCAAGCGAAGGCAACCATGTGGTGGGATCAACTAAAGCAAGCCAATAACCTCGATGAGAAAATGATCTCATGGAGGCATTTCAAAGGATATTTCCATAAGAAATATTTGTCCAAGCATTACTATGAGAGAAATATGAAAGAGTTCTTTGAACTCAAGTTGGGAACCACGATAATGGAGGAATATGAGAAGAGGTTCTTTGAATTTTTCAAGTATGTTGACTTCATCAAGGATGAGAAATTCAAAATCCAAAGGTTTCTAAGTGGGTTACCCTCCTTCTATAGTGATAAGATTTTGTATGATAACCCCAAGACCTTGGAAGAAATCATAAGGATAGAAAGGAACCTTTATGAGCAAAGAAAAGGAAGGCCAGTGTTCCAAAAGGATTGAAATGACAAGATGAAAGGGAAAAAGGATCAAAGGAAGAAAGGTTTTAAGCCACCCTTTTTCAGAAATAACTCCCAAGCAAATCAACAAGGCTAGGCATCCCAAAATGAGAAAAAGAATGTAGATTCATTTGGGAAAAGGCCAAGGAAGCAACGTGTTCAATGTTGGGGATGTGAGGGGAATCACTTATATAGGGACTGCCCTCACAAAGTAGAAAGTTGAAGACATGGGAGGAAGAATGCCAAGGATTTATGTAGCCTTAGACAAAAAGAAGGAACAATATCAATCCCCCATGATCGAAGTGGAAGGTAAGATTGATAACCAGCCCATAAAAATTTTAATTGATTCTGGAGCTGGCCATGGTTACATAAATGATAACATTGTTGAAATATTTCACTTGCAAAGAAGTAAGCATGGGAAATGTTGGTTAGTTCAGTTAGCCATGGGGCCTAAGAGAAAGATCAATGAGTTGGTTAAAGTTTGTCAAATAGACTTGAATGGACTCAACACGCAGGTAGATGTAAACATCATACCATTGGGTTCATATGACTATCTAATTGGTATGGATTGGTTGAAAAAACATCATGTTGTCCTAGATTGTTACAACAAGACAATCACATGTCTTGATGAGGAAGGAAAGCAAATGAAGATTCAAGGAATTCCAATAGTTGTATATGTTAGAGGGATTTCTTCTATTTAGATGAAGAAGAGCTTTAGGAAAGGGTGTCGGATGTTTGCAGCCCATATGGAGGAGGCAACCAAAGACAAAGTGGAAAGAATTGAATACCATCCGATCTTGAGGTATTTTGAAGATGATTTTCGAGAAATTCCAGGATTTCCACCAAAGAGAGACACTGATTTCTCTATTGATTTGGTGCCAGGAGCTGCCCCAGTGTCTAAGAAACCATACAAAATGGGTACACCAAAATTAAAGGAGTTATAGATGCAACTTGAATAATTTTTAAAAAGGGAGTATATACACCCAAGTGTGTCACCTTGGGGAGTCCCTATTCTTTTTGTGAATAAGAAGGATGGAGCCCCAGTTATTTTTTATCCACTGAAAGGTGTGATAATATTTTCAAAGATTGACTTGAAATTAGGATATCATCAAGTAAGGATAAAGGAAGAAGACATCAACAAGACAACATTTAGAACATGATATGGGAATTATGAATTCACAGTAGTGCCATTTGGGATATCAAATGCCCCAACAGGTTTTATGTTCCTGGACACGTTTTTTATTTTGTTCTTAGATGATATACTTGTCTATTCTAAATCAGAAGAAGAACATGAGCAACATTTAAGAATGGTGTTGCAAGTTTCAAGAGAGCATAGATTGTATGCTAAGCTAAGTAAGTGAATGTTTTATCAAAAAAAGATTCACTACTTGGGGTATATAATATCAACAACAGGGATAGAATTTGATCTTGAGAAGATAGAGTCCATTAAAGGATGGCCAACACTAAAGAATGTGACAGAGGTCATATCATTCATGGGTCTTGCCGGTTAATATTGAAGATTCATACAAGGGTTTTCAAAGATTGAAAGTCCAATCACTTCTTTGCAAAATAAGGGTGTGAAATTTGAATGGACTTCCAAGTGTGAAGAGAGTTTTCAATAGTTGACGGGAATATTAACAAGTGCACCAATATTGAAGATTGCAGATCCAAATGAGTATTTTTTTGTGTGCACCGATGTATGCAAGGAAGGACTCAGTGGAGTTCTTAGTTAAAAGCACCATGTGGTATTCTATGAGTCCAGAAAATTAAAAGAGCATGAGAGGAATTATGCTACACATGACTTGGAGTTAGCAATGATTGTACATGCATTGAAAATGTGGAGGCATTACCTTATGGGTAAGAAATTCGAGCTAAGTACATACCATTGTGGTCTGAAGCATTTGTTTGGACAACCAACACTAAATGTTAGGCAAACTAGATGGCTGGAATTTCTGAGTAAATATGACTTTGAAATTAAGGATATAAAGGGAAAGGAAAATCAAGTGGTTGATGCACTCAGCATGAGGGCTCATGTAATGCATATTTCAGCCATTAGCATGTACATCAAAATTATTTAAAAATAAATGAGACATTCAACAAGGTGATTTTCAATAGAAATTTAATTATTATGAGTTGAAAGAAGATGGAATTCTCATGTACAAGGGTAAGGTGTATGTGTCAAAATCTAGTGAACTGAAAAATGCAGTGTTTAAGGAGATGCATAATGTGCCATATGAAGGGCACCTAGGATATCATAAAACAATTGCAGCAATAAGAAGCCAATAGTTTTTTCCATGAATGAAGAAAGAAGTGGCTAATTACATAGCCAAATGTCTATAATTCCAAAGGGTAAAGACAGAACATAGACACCCAACATGTTTTCTACAACCATTTCCCATTCTAGATTGGAAGTGGGAAGTAGTTACAGTCGATTTTACTACTAGGATGCCCAAAACTGTAAAGCAGCATGATTCCATCATGGTGATGGTGGATATATTGACTAAAGTAGCACATTTTATTCCAGTAAATACTACACACGAGGCAAAAAATATTGCATATATATACATGAAAGAAGTTGCTAGGCTACATGGAGTGCCTAAGGCAATAGTTTCATACATAGATCCAAAGTTTACTTCCGGGTGGAACTAGTACGCATCCTGGACTGGAAAATAAAAAATGCTCAGGAACAAATCCATAGGGTTGGTAAAGGTTCAATGGACTTGCTATAGTATTGAATATGCTACATGGGAGAATGAAGAAACATGCAAGTAGAATACCCACACATTTTTTACAGTTTTGAAGAAAACACAATGCAAGACTCCATTTTGAGCAGCTAGAGTTCTGGAACCACATCTCTGAGTCCTAGCCAACTGCGTTGGGGACCTTGATAAACAAATGGCTCATTCCTTGGGTTAGCCTTCATAAATATATGGTACATCTCTTGGGTTATCCCTGATAAATGAATGGATAATTCCTTGGGTCGACAAGTTGAAAGGAACACGATATTTTAGTTGGAGTTGTTGTTGGAGTTGTTAAATTGAAAATTTTTATTTCTAAGTATTGTGATGTAAATTTTCATATATTTATATTGGCATAGAGTGCACTGAGGATGGTTCACAATTGTAGGGGAGGGGGGATGTAACATCCCCACTATAATCCTTATTTTAATTAATTCTTATGTAGATATAATGTGTGGCTATGACCAAGCGATATAATATGTGAATTGCATTTCCTTGTTTTATTAATAAAATGTGATGTCAACTTCTAAGGGGACATGGACAAGAGATTGGGGATGAATTGATCCACAATAGGGGGGAGTGTATAGGATAATGACCAAGAGGGGTCCAAGGGGAAAATTTCCCATGTATTTAATTTAACCCATTTTCCTAAAATTGTTATTGTATATGAACCTTCCCATTTTTTATTGAGTGTTCCCAAATCCAATCATTGAATACATGTAAGAGGGTGGGTGTGAGTGATCACATCCCAAAGTTATTGGGCACGAGAGGGTTGAGTAAAATCATCTTGGAGAAGAGTGTGAGTCAAGAAAGGAAATTCGTATGGGTTAGGACAACAATTTTTAGTTAGTCAAGTTTGTGCATGGGAAGCAAGGAGGGAGTGAGAAACATAGCTTGAATTTGATGCAGCCTTGGAGGGAGAATTCTAGAGCAAGATGGAGTGTAATTGGAGCGAATTGGAGATGGAAAAATGAAACGATAGGTTTCCATGCCTGAAGAGTGAACTCATGTGTGAGTTGTACTAAAACAACAAGTGGTTGTTGTTGGTTTGTTAATAGTTTTCCTAGCAGCAGTTTTCCCTTGAGTTCCCAGCTAAGATATTTCTAGCTACCTGTGCCAGAGAAACCCTGATAAAATAATGGCACATTCCTTGGGTTAATATTGATAAATGAATGGTGCATTCCTTGGGTTATCCCTGATAAATGAATGGTGCATTCCTTGGGTTGGACAGGGCAAGAGGAAGAGAGTTGTTGGAAAATCAGGATAGTTGTAGGAGAATATCAACTGGGTTGAGAGTTTTATGAGATGTGAGTGGATTGTGAGGGACCACCTTATTTTTTGGATTGCTAGCCTCATATTGGGGGTGAATGGCTGTTGAGATTTGGAACAATTAGTCTATGGTTGGGTGGAACGTCCTTCCCGAGTAGCTGGTTGCACGACTGTTGTGAAAAGATAAGTGGTTTTATCTTATTGTTGTGTTAAATTTTGTGTTTAATTGATGTGCATGAACTCTGTGTATTTGGAAGTGATTTATATGATGTTGTAATGATTTGTTTAGCTACATTTGATGTTGATTATTATCATGATGTAGATGCTTCTATTTTTTGGTTATAGATAGTAGCTAAGCTATTTTAATTTGTAGCTGAAAGCTACAAGAAATGAGTTAACTGTAAATGAATTAGATCTAGTAGAAATTTCATTTTTAAGAGTATTATGCACCTTGATGTCGCTCAAATGGGATGGGGGATGTAACAATCAATGGCTTTGCAAGATGCAACAAAAGGAAGATTTATCCAAAGAAGGAGACGACTGCATAGAAGTCCTTTAAATCTGCTAGAAGTAAATTTTCAGATGCTTGATATCCCTATTAAGAACTTTTCCACATTATTGGGGAATACTTCGAAGGATGCAAAGAAATACTTGTTTATATTCAAAAGTGCATGTGATATTTTCAATCTCACTGAAGAGAATGTTACATGTCTATTATTTTTACAAATTCCACACGGGGATGCTCTTGAATGGTATAATTCATTACTGTCTGGGACCATTACCTGTTGGGATGTGTTGGAAACTTCATTTGCTGAAAAGTTCATCCCAACAATACACTTATATTCCCTTTGTAATGTTTTCAATGTTGTTTCCCACCCACCCTCTCCCATATGGACACAAGACAATGAAGTGAGTGATTTGGAAGAAAATTTTAATCAAAGATTGGAATTTTTTTTTAATCAAGTCATACTGCTGAAAATGAAAATGAAAATGAAAATGAAAATTTGCAAGAGAAAGATTTCAGCCTCTCATATACTCCATATGAATATCTTTCGAACAAAAATATCAAGAGGGAAATTGAGGAGCCTCCACCAAATGCACAAGGAGATTTCAACTAACATACTCATATGAAATATATTGTAACAAATGTTGAAAAATCACAAGAGCATTGGCAGCAAGAACAATTGGTGAAAGAAATTAATCTTGAGAACAATGATGGACAAGATTGTCATTGCATAAAAGAAGAATTATTTCAATACATAGTTGATGAATCAAGAATCTTGAATGTGGTTGAGAATAAGAAGAAAAATAAAAATCTTTTCAAATTGGAAAATCATCATTCAACCCAAGATAGTAGCATTCTTGAGCAACTAGGAATTGATTATATTGAAACATGGTTTCAAAGCATTGTTGGTCGAGAAATTCCATCATATTCTTAGCACATTTGGTTTAGTTTTTCTCCAACACACTTTGAATACACCCCTGACTCTTTGGTACCAGTCGCGATATGTACCCTAATTCTGGAGTTCATTCCAAAGATCAGTTGGATGCTTGAATGGCTCCATTGGAAATCTACCTACACTTAAAGGTGTCATTTTCCTTCAAGTAACATATGATAGGTAGATCCAGTTTAGACATAGTTTGTTTCAACAATCAAATTTTTGCACAATAAAGAATTTTCTAAATAGAGGAAATGTTTGAAGAGGAATTACAAGAATTTATTTTTAATATGATTCCATAGATCAATGGAGAAGGAATCCAAACCAATATTTTGGATTCTTAGCAACCCACAGGGGGTCATTGCACCACAGTTAGATCCATATGTTGATAAAAAAAAATGATCAACTAGATTTCCATCTCTTGGAATTAAAAAAAAAAAAAAATCGATATCAGAAGAAGTAAATTTTGAAGCATTATCATCTCATAGCGTAACCTCTGTCTTAGCTTCATCACACATTTTATAGATTAAAAATCTGAGTTCATATGCTCAAGATATCCAAGTTTATGTTCAATCACCCAAAAAACGTGTTTTAGTGTGCAATACAACTAATATTTTCTTGGAACCACACTTACACATTTTATTGGTTCCATTCTTAGCACTCGAGAATAAGTCTTGACTTAGTCTCATTTTCTTGGTTCATTTTCTTACTTCTTTGTTCATACATTTTCTTTCTTTTTCCATCCCATACTTCACCATTTTAAAAATCTTGATGACTTACATCCCTTATCCCCCTTACCTTTGCATCCCTTAGTCTCTTACTCCCTCCACTCTCCACTCATCCCTCTCCCCACTCACCCACAGTTAACCATATTTACCATCCCCCTCACCTCTCCATGCGACCTACACTCCCCTTCCCCCCTCCCTTACCTCCACATACCTTACTCCCACTCTGCATCCACTTACTTCCCCCTTACCTCTTCTCCATGTGAACTTGCAGACCTACTCTCCTATCTTTCCTCACCCTACATCCCTCACTTTGCATCCACATTCCCTCACCCCTCTCTCCTCCCTCATGATTTTTCTCCCCACCTCTCATCCACCATTTCCCTTACTTAACCATTTATCCTAAGTTTTTTCCATTATACCATTAACCAGTGAGATCATGACATGTGGAACCTTATCTACCCAATTACACTATGACACATGGCACCCTATCCATCCAACCATATTATGAAACATGGAAACCAGTTACACTATGACATGTGGCACCCTATTAGACTATGATATGTGGACTATTATTGGGCACCGACATGTTGTTGATTGGTTTCTTACTGAGCCTTGATTGGGCATTGAATTTTTGTTCACTGGGCATAGGTGGAGGATGAGTGGGTGATTTAAATATTTAATTATTCACTAATTTTCTAAGGGGTTGAGTTAAAGTTTCCATAGTCTCTCCTTAACTCACATTAAGTGTATAACATACTTTTTATTATATACCATGAACTCTCAAAAAATCCCATGCATTTGGGATAAACATTTTATTAAAAAAAGTCAAAATTCTTATGAAGGAGGACGAAATTTAAATCAAGGTCCTAGATTGCCCCACAAATTTGATCGATGAGTGTTGAGTCTTTTTGTTCTAGAGGCCATAACTTGAGATACGAGAGTCAGATTTGGGAAAAATTTACCTCATTGGAAAGATAATTCAACGAGGAAGATGATGGAATAGTTTGAAAGGTTTTAAATTGGCCATATTTCTCTTAGAATTGAAAGAACAGTCATCTTGGCTTCTATGGTTTGATGATAGATCTGCTTGGAACCTCAAATTCCCGAGATCATATATTGAGATATGAAACTCCAAATTGTGCTCAGGAGGACTCGTTGGAAATATGAGATGATGAATATTGAATATGGAATGTTTCCCATGGCTGAAAGGACAAATATATTACTTATAAAATTAAAGAACAATCCACTTTTGTTAAAGGCAGTCAAATTGAAAATTTGAAAATAAAATTTATTAAAATAACTTTGTTAAAGGAATAAGTGGGTTCTACTTGAAGGGACTAATTTCAATGACATAAAGTCATTAATGAGAATCTAATTAAGAATTAATTAAAAGAGATTTACTCCAAAAAGGAACCATGGAAATTTCTAGAAAGACAAACCCTAACTACTTCAAGAACATTGAGAAAAGATTTTAAAAGGGCAAGAGAAGACATCATCAAGACGTAGGCAGTCAAAAGTTTCTGCAGTGGTGAAGATTCTGCAAGAACTAAAGTTCTATCTCTCCAAGATTCGATGGACTGGCATGCTAAAACTTATCTCTCTACATCTTCTCCTTTTATGTTTCTTTCCATCAAATCTTCCATGAATGTATTGAGAAAACGAAGATTTTGGTTTGAGCAGTTCTTTCTTTTGAAATCTTCATACATATCGTAACATTTCAGCTCCAAAGGAGCACAGTTGTTGCCTATAAAATGCAAATACAATTCATTTTAGTTCATGTTATAGCCATTGAGACTTTGTTGAAGTTGTTTCAGTTCTCTAAGTTTCTGACATTATTGAACTTGTCATATTTGGGTATTTTTATAAATTTCTCACGCAAAGAACTATTTGGGGCACTACATTAGTGATTTATTAGACTTGAGTTGAAAGCATGCAATTTCAAATGTATGGCCTATCGAAATCACTTTGGTTGTAATGAAATATCATCTAAATTTTTTTGAAGGCCTTTCATTTCTTCATCTTGCAAAAGTCATAGTAGATTCTGAGTTTAGTTTATCTTACCAAAAAGAAAGAATGTTTATTGAAGGAGACTCCAAAACCTTGTAGACAAAAATATGTGTTTGCACATTTTATGCTATATTTTATTTAAATGATCTGATGTATATTTGTATAACTATATATAATGGTTGTACATTTGTATATATAACATTTATTGGAAGATCTCTCAGGGTTTTATCTTTAGCATTCACCCTTTACATTCATTGCAAAACCATACAAATATTCTTCCAATCTTTCATCCAAAGAGGAAAACCACCTCTATAAAAATGCAGAGGGATTCATATCCTCATGATGTTGTTGTTTTTGTCTTGACCAATATAAACATCAAAAACTCTCATAGCAAGATTGCTTGGGAACAAGAGGCAAGTGGGTCTCTAAAATAGAATAATATGATCTAGACATACCACACAAGATACTCAGAGGTCTTGACCACCACACACAAGATACTCAGAGGTGTTTATTATTGGCCCACCATATTTACAAATGTGCATAGCGTTTTCAGGGAATGCCAACCATGTCATTTATTCACAGGGAAACATAAATTAGCAGCATTGCCTTTACAACCAATTGTGGTCGAAGCACCTTTTCAATAGTGGGAAATAAAATTCATTGGATAATTCAAGGACAACCCTATAAATGGCCACAAGTGGATTTTGAAAACTACAAATTAATTCACCAGATGGGTTGAGGCCATCCCTACCAAGAAAGCAATATATGAGGTGGTCATGAACTTCTTGGAAGGTAGAATCATTACCAGGTTTGGCATTCCAGAAAAGATCACAATAGATAACACCAAAGCCTTGAATTCAGTCAGTTTATTCACCTTTTTTTGCAAGTATGGAATCATTTTTCCACAGTCATCAAACTATTACCCACATGGAAATGGTTTGTCTAAATCAAGTGCTAAGAAATTATGAACATCATCAAGAAGATAGTTGGTAACAAGAGGAGTTGGGATAGCCAACTCAAATATGTGCTCTAGGAAGATTTGATTACAAAGAAATATTCTACATGGAAAATCCCTTTCGAACTAGTATATGGAATGGAAGTGATCCTACCCATCCATATAAAGATTCCAGTGTAAAAGATAATGCAATAGTTTTCAACGGAGCTAGAGGATTTGCAGGGAAGAATCAACCAATTGATAGAACTTGATGAGACATAGAGACATGCACATGATCATCTATTTGAGGATCAAGAAAAGACTAAGAATAAAGTTGACAACAGATCGCTAGCACAACTTCAAGGAAGGTGATTTAGTATTATTATGGACCAATAAAGGTGAGAAACTAGGTAATCATGGTAAGTTTGAGAGCCTCTATCTTGGCCCATATCAAATTCAAAGTATTACATGTAACAACTCTTTCTACCTCAACCACATGGACGATGAGAAGATTCCCTTGCTTGTCAATGGGAAACTTCTTAAGCTCTTCTACTCAGGTAACAAATGATGCTATCAGGGGCATCGTGTACTATAGTAATATAGTTGAAATTTTGTTTTGTTAATTTTAGTTGAAATTTTGGCTTGTTGGAATAAGCTCTATCATGACCATTAGTTTAACTTTTCATTTCAATTTTCCATTTCAACATTTTATTTCATAGACTAGATTCATTTTGGTTTTGTTTTATTTATGCTTTCTAGGAAGGGATAAGGCTTCATTTCTTACTCCCTCTCTTATAATTTCATGTTTTCTTTGAGATTGTTTCAGTTTACAGGTGAAGATTCTGGGGTTCTCGCATCCTCTCATGAAGAGAAAGTGTCTTGTAGTTGGAGCTAAGTGTTACCTCTCTAGGAAGTATCCTATATTTTCACTTGGCTACACCATTGTAAGCCCAAGGATGTAGGTTAAATCCATGTAAACTATAGTGGATGATTTTTTAGTGGAATCCTAGACTTAGTCCAATCATGATTAGTCCCCTTATGTCCCCATCTCAACGTCTCTTCATGTTCTAGATAGGATTGAAGTCCTTGGAACAAATTTATTGGGACACATGATTGTTTGGAGCCACAATTCCTATGTAGGGGTGATTGCAGTTTGTGGGGCATAGTCTGGTCCATGTCATGCACACCTATACCTTCCCACATGGTTATTTTCTATTGAGTCTGTAGGCATCTCTTGACCATGGTGCATTGTCATTTTGTTCTCAACATGGAAATCTCACAAAGTTTTCATCATTGCACGTCTTTTGAGGAAGTGGTCCCTAAGGAAAAAAATACAACATGGGTTCAAAATGACGAGAAAAAAATCACGAGCAAAACCCATATTGCAGAATTTTCACTGAAGGAATATAGAGGGAGATATTTCCTCCCCAGAGAAAATCATCCTACTCCTTCTAAAAATTCATTGGGCTCTTATTTCAAGTTCAAATGGTCAAAGAATTGAATGTTTGGGGTCTTCTAGCATTGGAATAATTTTGTCAAGTCAAAGATTCCTCCTCTACATGCAAAATAATTAATTTTATTCATCAAATGACCAATTTCTCCCTCTTGGGACAAATTGTAACCTCCATTAATTTGTCAAGCTAGAAGTTGAAGTCAAAGTGGACAAATTGTGACCTTTTGAGCTCATTCTTCAAGATGAAATTGTCCCTAAGTAGAATGTTAGAGCTCTTCCACCCAAAATCGAGCCTCATATAGCACCATATGACCTCTTTCCTTATGGGGCACACCTCTTATGTGGACAAATCAATTGGTCAAGCAATCTAAAAATGGAACTTATCCCATTTTGACCATGAAGTTATGTAATAAAAAAATATGTTCAATGGTTTAGCCTCCAACCAATTGTGGATGTACATACAAAGACAAATATTATTTTATGAGGGAGGTAGAAACTAGTCGTTACAGTAAAAACTATATAAGGCTAGCCCCTCCTATCATTTGGCGTTGTTGAAACTTTGTGAGATCATAATTTCATTTTTTAGAATTCAATTCTCTTGTGTCACTGTGGATTGTCTACTATAATGTTTTTCTTGGTCTTGGATTATTTTAGTTATGATTTGATAGGGATTCCTTAGGATAATTGCGGTAGATAATCAATCGATCCATGGAGGGGCTACATACTCATGTGGAAGAAAGAAGATAAACATTTGTCTCATTACTTTCTTTGTGGGATCCAAGTGTAATACACCCAAGTTGTTGGACCAACTCCTTTGAGAGTATCTTCAACCAATTGGTCTATTATCACTTTGACCCTAGTTGATTGAATGTCTTGGAGACCATCCTGTAGAGGATCTCTCCTACCAAAATTCAAGGAGGAACCCATTTATTGGTGAATTTCTAACATTGGGGGTGATAATGCTTCCACTCCAAACCTAATCGTCTAGAAATCCATCCAGTCCAATCTTAAGCTTACGGGGTCACAATTGAAAAAACTAAGAGACATCTAAAGGTAAGAGTTAAAGGTAAAAATAGTATCTCAATTTATTCAACCATTTAATCTTCAAATATTTTAAAATCATCTTTTATTATAAAAATATAAAAATAATCATACCCTAGCTTTCATTTTTATTTCTATATCTCTAAAGCTAGTAGATCTTGGGGTTTTGTCACTTGGGGAACTTCCCTACCCCAATATATATAGTCCCTTGAGTTTTATGATTAATTGAACACATCTTACAATCATTTTATCGAGAAATAGTGTGCAAGTATGCATTATAACAACAAGGAAAATCTTCAGATCTACACTATTGTGGACATTCAAAAAGGTGCATGTTCTAAGTTTTCACCTCATAAACCCTTCTAATTTTATTATAGATCTAATTTATATGATATATCTTTATTTTTCGGTCAATATAGAGTAAAACTACAACCCAACAATCAAATTTTAGTGGTTGCAACAAATTTTGGGTTTTGACCCTAGGGGGGTTTGAACCCCAATTCTGCAAAATTAATTTCCATCCTATTGGGAATTAATTTTATAGCAGATACGAAGGCTCTGGAGCATTCTATACACTTATACCTTGCTTCCCTATTCTCCATACCCACATATCTATCGATCTGGTGCATTTTTGCACTTGTGGGAGGCCTTAAAAGGCCAAGTTCCTTGTTGGTTTCTGAGTTTTATTCTATTTTTTAGGTATGAAATAATAGGACAGTGAGGAAGCATCTCATTTCCAACCACTTTGATCAAGGTATTCATATATAAAATCATCTGAAAAGTGGTAAGAACATTCACCCCTCTCTCAAGCACTTTATTTGGTCATTATTTTGAGGATTGAGGGTAAGTTAGCTTGTTGTTTGGTCACTTTAATTTTTTAAATATCTTTTACTTCAGAAAGAAAATAAAAAAAAATAAATTCTACCTTCACCTAGTGTACTCTGTTTAGGCACTAGTCTTGATACTCTTTGTGGTGAAATATCACTTTGAGGGAAGCCTCTTAGCATAGGAGTTTGTTTTAAAAAAGGAAACTGAAAGGTGTTGTGGTGACATTGAGAACCTATCCCCTATGTTTCTACCATAGAAATATAATACCTTGTAGGTCTTCTAGTTTGGATGGTAACATGTACCATGTCATAGTCATGCTCTCAATGAGGAAATACTCACTTTTATGAAGAGGATAGGATAGGGTATATTGCCTTTGATTTTGAGATTATAAGTTATAAAACACTTTTGGTTGTGTTCTATATTTCTCCATGAATCCCTAGATATGTTGCAGCCCCAAAATTCACAACCACATAACATAATATGAGTGATGAGAGTCTCGAAGAGGATTTTCTTTACAGAGTTGCTCAGAAAGTCCACAGTCGTCATTTTGATTGTCATCATTTCAAATCACTAGCCGGATCCACCATCTCAACAAGTAGTCATATAGGAGAAGAGGGAGACCTAGCATATAAATAAATAAAAAGAGCGGAGATCACAAACCCTAGAGAACTAGTTAGGTCGGCTAAAAACCTAAAAATTAGTAGTGATTAAGAATTATTTACTTTACAAAGTGATAATGTTTAATAGAGATATAGATTATACAATAATAATCTAATAAATAATAGACAATAATTAAAATATAATTAAAATTATCAAGTCCATAATAAGCTTTCCACCCTCTTTTTATCGATTTCTCAATGCTCTAGTTCTAGTTAAGCTTGTGAAGAAGATTGATTCCTATATATTTGTATAAAGTCACTTCCTCCAAACTGTTGTTTACATACACAAATTATCATAAGTGATCTTTTTGGATTTAATTATCATAACCTTCATGTTGTAAGTATTAACAGTCGTATCCATACTAGAGAAAAAATCCTTGAGAATTTTTAGTTGCTTGTCGGGATCATAGGGACTCATCTCCATGAGAACAATATCATCATTGAAAAGAATAAGGATGATGCCTATAGTAGCTATAGTTAGGCCAACACAACCTGCTTCTTCCGAAAAACCCTCTAACATCTTGATGTATATGCCAAAAAGGGTTTGGGATAGGGGTAAACATTTCTTAAATCATACATTATAATTAATTTATTTTGATTCGCCCTAATTATTCCTAAACTTGGTAATAATGTTTCTCATACAACCTCATCATGGAAAATCTCAACTCGAAAGGAACCTTTGTGTATTCTAATATATTCCAAATATTAGTTATGGGCATCGTGTAAAAAAAATTCAAAATTCAATGAAACAACATAAAATATTGGTTTTATTATTGTGACACTCCTCCGCAATTATCCTAGGCATAACAAGGTGATCCATAGTTGAATGATAGCTCTTAAACCCATCTTGGACTTTATCTTTTTTTCTATGGATTTCTAGCCATAGATTGATCTTCTTTTCCAAAATCATTCCATATAAATTGGCTAAAAGGAGGCCAATCATAATGGTCTTATTACCTCCTAGGAGGTACTCTATCTTTTTTCGGGAAAACACCTTTGTAAGACCAAGGTAGATGCAAGTCCTAAAGCCTTGTAGGTTATGGAAATGATTATGTATATGGTGTCCTAGACCTTTGATGTTTATCCGTGCCCATTTTCTCTAGTCCCCACTCTCAATTCCTTTCATCTTGGATAATATTGGAGGTCTTGAGATGGATCTATTAGAACACATGGTTTATGGAAGCCAATCATTTTGTAAGGGTGATCGCACTATGTAGGGATTGTTGTGCTCATGGTTTTACGTGCAACTATGTCTTTCCCACATGGCCATGTGTCATAGATTATGTATGCATCTTCTTGGACATGGTGTAGTATTTATTTACAATTCTCAACATGGTAGTCTCATGGTTCATAGCATTTCACATTTCGCAAGGAATTTCATGGATCCCAATGCACAAGGTCCTGGGACCAAAAATATAACAAGGGCTCAAATTGATTGTTATTATGTGTACTTGACATACCACGTTGAAATTTTGGCAAATAACAAAGGCATAAAAGAAATTCATCTTATAAAGGGTGACGTAGGCATATGTATTGCTAAAAATGGAAGGAGAGGAGCATCCCATGACACACAGGGATGAATCTGACATATAAGCTGAATAAAATCATGTCCTGGACAAAACCCATTTGTTAGAATCCATCAACTCAACAATATTTACGTGATTCTTGTTGATTTTACCATTTCAACCCAACACTCGATAATTAGTTCAAAATATAATCACTTTATCTACTAAAATCACAACTAAGTAATCAACTAAACATGCAATGGAAGCATAAACAAGGAAACCAAAATGTTACACATAATACACCAATATTTTTGGGTATAAACCCTTCGAAATAAACTTAGAGGGAAAACTAGTTCCAAGATGCTTTTATTAAGGTCAAAGCATGGCTCTCGTAACATGGAAAATGGTCCACTAAGAGAATATACATTGCATACAAACCTGACAATGCATGTGCTATTGTACGACCCTGTACCAACATGTTTCCCGAGGTGTACACACCTTTCCTTCAAAAAAACTATGTACATACGTGACTGTCTCCACTAAAACCCGCGTACATTTACAAAAACTATGTATGAAAACTTACGTACGAAGCTACGCTTTCCTCTGGCTTCTATCAACTAAAACCCACCTATGGCTGCCTCTATTCTCTCTTCTCCTTGACCTATATGACCTCTAGTTGAAAGTCCTTCTCCACTTATCTAAGATATTGAATCGTGGTCCTTCATGATCCAACCCTCTCTGCATCAACACTTGGATTAAATCTCTTCACCCAACTAGTGAGATATCCTCACTATTGTGTAAGAAAAAGTCCTTTGCTTCTACACTCCTCACACTAGAAAAGGTCCTTCTTTTCTATGTTGGTTGTGGAGCCTAATTATCTTCCTGATTCAGAGGTCCTTGCTTTCATCTGTGTTTATACCTCATGAAGTATTTACACCCCATAAGTATGTACACTCTTCCATGCGGGGGAGTGCAAAGGGGGGGTACCCCCTCTGCGAGGTCGGGGGGGTCTGGGGGCAAGCGGGCCCCCAGCGGGGGTTCGGGGGAAAAGCCCCCGAAGCAAAAATTGCCTTGTAAAATTGCCTTGTAATTTCATTGTAAATCTGGACCGTTCATTATAAGGTCGTAAATCTAACGATAGAGATTATGTTAGGGTTTTTTTCCCTAGAAGGCAACCCTCTTTTATGAGGGAAATGTATCACGGCTATGATTGATGGTGAATATTGTATTATGAGAAAGGAGATTGTGAGAGAAAGAAGAGGAAGTTACAACAGGTTTTATTGTAGGTTGTATCCCTTCATTTGCTGGATAATAATAAAGGAAGGAACTGGCAATTTCTCTGGTGGACGTAGCCCACACTGGGTGAACCACGTAAATCTGTGTCTCTCTTGTATTTTGTGTCTTCTGTGTTTTGTTTCTGCATTTGTTTTATTTTATTGCTCCATGGTCCTGTTTTTCTAACATGCTATCCTCGACCTTGGCATCTCAAAAAAAGTCTCGACCTTGATCTCTCACCAAAGTCTATCACAAGTGTATCTCACACAAGTGTCTTCCTCCTTCACCCTATCCTTGCTTTTATAATTATGAGTTACAATCTATTTCTAATCTCCAAAGTGATTGACGGTTGAGATTACTTCTCACACTCACTTAAGATTTAGATTTCATGGATTACATGTTAATTACTTTTCACACTTTTCTTAAATAACTCAATTAACTAATAAAAAAACTTTTACTTGAATTAATTCCTTTTAACTAAAGTAAACTCAAGGCTACAAGGCTTTCATCGACTTCTGCATGCTAGACACATGCCAATGCGGAAGTACCTATCTGATGCTACCACTAACATAAACAATCCCTCTTAGCGAGGAAGGTACTTCTCCCACTTGGAGTTGGCTCTCTCTTTGCTACCAGATCTTGTATCATGGTTTCTCTCTGATCCACCTGATTAGCTACGCCCTCTGACACATAAGTTATCCCTTCCATCTCACTCAGATAAATATCCAAAGAGTCATTACCTTTGATCATGCTCCTAGAAGCATCCTACTTGTAAATGTGTTGAACTTGCACATCATAGATCTAGATAAACAATAATACACACATTTGCAGAGAGAATTGGAGAAAGAAGACGAAGGAGAGAAAGAATGAAAGAATTATCATTAACCATTGTGAATAATGAATAATTTACACATGATATACTCTGTATAACTCAATGAGTGCACATTGGAGGAGAACCAATGTGTCATATCGGTGTTCTAGAGTGATTTGGACACACACCAGCAGTTATAGGAGTGAACTGCCACCTAGTCTAGTCTCTCAGGCAGTTACAGGAGTGAACTACCAGCTAGTTGAGTTAACTAGTCAACTAGTCTTCAGTTAACTGAATGAACAGAGAGTGGTGAGGAGTTAACTCAGGAAATCAAGGGTAATGTGCTAGTCTGGTGATGATCCCAAGGAAAGTGTGCATTAGCTGGTGATGATACCAATGTTGCATGGTGACAAAACCAATGCAGCATCTAAACTCAACTCAACTAGTCAAACTGAAGAGTCAACTGAAAGAGAATATTCTCCCCTAAAATATAGGAGATTGGATAATGACTAATTATGACTAATAAACAAGGAAAAACCTTAGGAAAAATAAATCCTAGGTGTGTGTGAAGTAAGTCCAACACCCCCCCTGAACATCACTATGGTGAAAATAAAGAATGGGTACCAGCAACGAGGTCATGTTAGGTACCCAAATACAAAATATACACTAAAATAAAGTGAGGAAAGAGGGAAAACCT
>SNQJ01S0002003.1:362878-374068 GCA_010110895.2 Picea sitchensis | reverse complement strand
CAGAAGAGTTGTCCCCCATCAAAATAGGAGGACCTTTGCATGCATCCAAAGATAAATATATTTCTTTTGATGTAGCCATATGATGTGATACTCCTAAATCAACACTCCAAGCATCGGGAGAGGAGTTGATGGAAATCAAGGCATGGCTAGAATTGCCTTTCTTGGAATTCAGATCTTCTAGCTTCTTCTTCTTGGCACCCTTGGGGATGCGATCTCCAAGGTTGTTTTTATGAAGTATTTGAGACATCAGATTTATTTGTTTTTGCATGCATGTGGATTCTGAATGGAATCCTTTGTGACAGTACACACATTTCTCCCCTTTTCTTCCCTTTTCCCCTTTGGATCCAGAGGCATCAGTGAAGGGTTTTGTGTACCCTTCCTTCTTCGGATGTGCATGATATTTTTGTTTATGTTTATGTTTATATTTATGATATTTGTGGCTAACATCATGCAAAATGAGTTCATGCTCCCTTGGGCCTTTGATTGTGCCCATGTTGATGAGCTTGGTTTTCTCTTGTGTTAGGGATTCAATAAAGTCCTCAAGAGAAGGCATCTTCCAGGTAGCTCCAGAGGTGAATCTGACAGTATGGAATGTGGATATTGTTAGCAACGGAAGTCACCCCTAGATTGCAGCAGGAGCAGAGCCCGACGCCCATCAGTTTATGTCATGATTTGTTTAATGGGGTGATCGAATGGAAGTTAACTTAAAACGGTGTGGTTCCAACTCCGAAACTAGGCCAGGCATGCATGGGCAAGTGAGGTCTTAGATAACTTCAGATAGTGAGTTGTAGAAAGGTGGAGTAGGGGGAAGACTTGCATAAGAGAGAGGTAGAGGTCTGTTGTAAACATCAGGTCTCTAACAGACTGTAGGGGAAAACATCTAAATGCAAGATCTTCTTACATTCAAATGCAGAAAACTGGAGAATACAACAATGCAATGATAAATCCTTTATCATAACATAACTGCAATCATTCACACGAACCAGTTGATCACGAACCCTCTCAGTATAATATGAAAACTAGATGGAGTGAGAAGATTGTTTGTCATTAAACAAGAAATCTTACATACCAATACATAACCCCAGAACTAGAGTCTGTGCTAAAACTTTACAATCGGGAGCTTTGATCTACCATCGATGGATTACAAAATACAAAGACTGAGTCTATATACTCGGGAAGATTCACCTCACAGAGGCATGCCCAGTCACCCAAGGCTTGGTGTCCCTTCAGTCAAACTCGTACTGATATCTTTCTTCAAGCTCCACCTTAACTGTGCATGGCTCCTGCAAGGAGGGTAGCTGAGCCATTAAGTGCTGAGCTAGCGTGTGCAGACTTCTCTATCTAGTCAAGAAATTTGGCATGGATTCTTTGGAAAAATCCATACACAGGACCCCTTCTAGTAGACCACTTGCCAAACCCTCCATACCTCACACTTAATGAATGAAAGGAGGTTTCAACCACCCGTTCTCATCTTCATTTACTCCAAGTGAAAACCAGGGTCGAGGTCGCATCGGATGGCGCATGGAGATCACGATGATCCTTTCGGTGACTAGACTCGATGCCTTTGGCCCCTTTTTGCATAGTTCCTTTCTTTCCCAAGTGACCACGGGCTGTGACCCTGTGTTTATTCCCAAAGCGCTTTCGGCGTTCGCGAATGGAAGGAGTTAATCCTTGCTTCTTGAAATCATGATGAATGACATGCCAAGACGGCTTAATCTAGAGCCACGCATCCCTCTAGATCTAACGGTTCTGAACTCTCCCGATGATGCTATGAGCCTGGGTCCTGGACACTCACGACACCTTGTGCATCAGGAATACAACAATGCTGCACCTTGCACCTCGAAATCACGATGGGTGAAATGGTGAGGAGCCTAATCACGCACCAGGTGTCTCCTGTGGATGGATGGCTAAGATTGCTTCGTAATATTGTGGGCCCGACTTTGGGCACCTTCGGTTCTTTCGGGGTTCAAGGTTTTGAGATGGAGGACAACATGAAACTCTCACCCCTCGAACTCCTGAATGCCAAAACGCTGACGCAACTAGATCTCGCGCCACGCGTCCTTTGGATGGATAGGTACTATTCTTCCCTGCACACAATATGGGTGCTATCCATTGCGCTAACCCCAACGCAGCTCTACTAGCCGTGATTTTCCACCAATCACTGATCTGCTCCTATGGATGGATCCTGACCGCCGAAAATATGATCTTTGCTCGCTTACTTGCTTGGAAACCAAAAAAAATGATATTTTTTCCACGCTACGCTCGGGCGCTTCTTGTGCCACTTGTAGACCTGAACGCTCTCATGCCTCGGACGAGAAATGTTACTAACATTGGGCTCCATGGGGGATAGAGTCGTCCCTGTGATGCTCTAAGGACTCATTTTGCAGTTTTAGTGCCTTTCTGTTGGGCTATGGAGTCATTTACTAAGTTGAAATAATAAAATCAAAGAACTAAAAAGGACAACAATTACATAACACGGAAGCCATGTAAGGCTCAGACAAAACATTTTTAAGAAAATGCCCATTTACTGGGCCGCTGAAAACTTCTTCACCCTCCAAATCCTCCAGCCGATATGTATTATTTGAGAAAGCCTCAGTGATTTTGAAAGGCCCGATCCATAGGGCTTCAAATTTGTCGTGTTTTCCCTTATCTTGTTTAGGAGCATCCCAGTTCAGCACCAGGTCTCCTATCTAGAACCCCTCCTTCTTGGCCTTCTTATCGAAAGCCTGCTTGATCCTTTGTTGATGGTCCTGAATTCTATCCATTGCCTGCTCCCTAGCCTGGTGGACTTCTACCAGTTGATGAATCCTTCTGATCATATCATTGGGCTCTTCTTGATAATCCTGGAAGAATTTTGCTATGAGAATGGCCAGATGAGAAGGGAAGACAACTTCTTCTCTGTAAACTAACTAGAAAGGGGAGATGCCTATGGATCTCTTTGTGGTCACCCGATCGACCCATAGAGCAAATTTCAGCTTCGAGTTCCAAGCTCTTTTGTTGTCCTCCAATAATCTTTTGATAATCTTTATTAGGATTTTGTTGGAAGATTCTACTAAACCATTTCCCTAGGGGTAATATGGGGTGGAGTGAATCAGTTTGATCCCAAATTGTTCACAGAACTTGACTAACGGCTTAGCCTTGAAAGAGGATGCGTTATCAGTAACAATCTTTCTTGGGCAGCCGAACCTTACAATGAGGTCTTCCAGAAATCCGAGCTGACCAACTTGAGTTCGAAGAACTCCTTCATCTTTCTATCATAGTATATTTTAGTTAGGTATTTCCTCTCAAAATACCTCTTGAATTCCTTCCATGTGATATCTTTCTCTCTAATGTGTTGCACCTGCACAAGTTGATCCCACCACATGGATGCTTTTCCTTTTAGTTGATACATCGCAATTCTTCCTTCTGCCTGAGAGGAATAATTCTGCAGTTGGAAATATTTCCTCATGCCAAGCAACCATGTTTCGGCATCTTCCTCCTTCTTGTGTTCTCCATCAAATGTAGGAGGCTTAATCTTGTTCATCTCCCCTTTCAATTTGTCCACTCCAGATCTTCTGTTCTTTCTGGTACGAGATGGGCTTGAACTACTGTGTGCTTCCTTATCGGAATTCTTTGGGGAGCAACGACGATGTCTGCTACCACTCCTCGATATTTTTTTTCTCTCAGGGGTCCTGCGAATCCCTGTTTTTCTTGTGCCACTCTCCTTTTCCAATTTCCTTTCTATTCTTTCTAGGTTCTTCAACATCTTTAAGTTGAATTCACCCTGCCGATTCCTGATCCTCATGATCTTTTGGCTATTGACTCAGCAAGCCTAGGCTTCTCTCTGCAATCTTTCAATGATTTTCATCATATGTCCCTCCTTATCCATATTTTTTCCATGCCCATTGGAGTTCGATCCTTCGACTCCCAATTTGACATCCCTTCCTTATCTTTCGTTCTCTGAATTGGAGGCAATCAACACCTCTTCCATTTCTATAGTCGGCATCGATTCACAACTATCCTGACACTCGTTGAACTCTGCACACACAACGTGGAGTCAACCAAAGTTTGTCAGGCCTTAACCCCTTAACAAAACTACAACATTCAAAAACCAACACGAATAAGAAAACGTTTTGATTCCATGAATTTTCTGAGCTCTGTTCGGCTCTGTAAATTTTTAATGATAGCCCCCTCTTTCTTAGTCCCTAACCCATGCAATCATGGGTCATGAACAAATGCTAGACCACTAGGTGCTACCCAGATTTTCGACCTTTAGAAATTTTTAAGGCACACAGAACTATCTCTCGGATTTTTGATTACTGAATTCATGAAATTGGGTGGATCAATGGTCCACCTGTACTCATCCTCCAAAGGATGAAATCCACTGTGGTCTTTCCGTCATCAACGTATTCAATATTTCAAGATTTCGAGGCTTCGGGGTTTCAGGTTTCGGGGTTTTGGTCTCGGAGGTTCTTGCACTCGCTTCCCTCTCCAATTCTCGACTCCTGAACTTCTGACCTCTCTCTCCCTGGGCCCATAGCACAATTGTCGCTAACCATAGTGGTGACATGCGGTGTACTTAAGAAGGTCCACATTACCTTCAACAACATCATCAGGTCCCACCATGCTCACTTTTATTTTCGACCCACTGGCACATGGTACACACCCATGTGTACACTTTCGTCTCAATGACGTCACTCGACCCACTACTTCGGCTCTTTGGGATTTTTTCATTTCGGGATTTGGGAGTTTTTGCATCAGCACAATCCGCTTCTCCCAACAGCCGAACTCCCGAAATGCCAAAATTCTTTCTGGACAATTAACGGTCTAGATCTCTCCTTGATCAATGGTTGTGATCTAATCGCGAATTCACGTTTTTCGTGAATTATCATGAACTTTCCCTTTGACCTTTTCAATTCATGAGTTAGCGAAAGGTTGATCGCTTTCCACGCATCCTTTCTGATGGACAGTCCTGACGAATTCAGGATTTCGCGTATCACAATTTCCACACTCCTATGCAACTCAAAAGGGTTTTAAGATTTGTGTGCATTCTCCAGATATGACAGTCGTGAGGGTTCTCCTTTCCTCCCGAATATATCCAATGGATCCAACACTTCTGGTGTGGAGTTCTCGCTCTCCATGGTCAATTACCACGCCGGATGCAGTTTAATCTGCCGCTACTCCTCCTGAGCTTCTTAACACAACCAAGTAACTCCTTGGCCCTCAGATACATTCTGAGGTATGAAATTAGTCCTCCAAGCACAATTTCTTCTCAAAACCTCAGTCCAAAGACCACTTATCCAACCCATCCAGGATCAGCATTGAAACTAGGCTCTGATACCAAACTATAACACTCCCCGGCCATCATCCCACTGGCTAAGAAAACGCTACTATGTGGAACAACATCATTCTCATACTTAATTAATAACATGCATTTAAATCATATTAAACACATTTAACTCAGAGTAAACACAAGATTACTGCTAACATAAATAATCCCTAGCATTAACAGTAATTCATATGCACAACAAAATACATGGTACATATAAGCATCACAGACATGCACAACATAATATTAAGCATAAGTTGATACTTATCTTTGAAACTGTGGTAATTCCACCAACTATGTGCAGGCCTTCCACGAACCTCCCAGCCTTAGATGATGCTTCTCATCACTCTCAATAGTAGGTCACCCTCGAGATGGGACTAAGCTCTAGCTAAGGCAAGGAATCCTAGTCTAGGCTGAGGTTACAGGGAAAACTGCACAAGATAACTAGAAGGATTCTTCCCAGGATGCCTTCTTACGCCCACTACTAATAGGCTCTCATTCCCCACATGCTTGTTTCACCCGGGAGTATACACCTTCACAAGCACATTCCATCGGTGCTTCACCTCCCTCTTTGGACCTCAACAATAGGCTGGATCATGAATTCTCAGAGCTTTGAAGTTGGTGCTAGACTCTCTATGGGGAAAAGCCACTATCCAACAGACTCTCTCTCTTGGAGGGAGTTTCTCACAAGCCTTACAACCTACCTCTTCAACCACGGGCCTGACAACCCACTTCTTCAACCAATTTCAGCCCAATTTCTGCAAGGTGAGGATAACAACAATAACAGCTGGTCAATTCCACTCAGGAAAAACAGAAGGTAGCAACCCAAAGACAGTTTGGGTACAGACTCGACTCTACAAGAGAGAATGGGCTGGGCTCACAGCGTACACAGGTGACACAGATCAATCAACGAGTTTGTCACTGGTTTCAAGGTGCGTGACAAGGAATTAATGTAGAGGTTGAACATAGACTCAAACAGTTCAGACGACTGATGCCTCGGCTTCTTAGAAAAACATTACAGTTTTATGGTTTCCTAGCTGCGTGAGGGTATGCAGAGGTTGAATACAGAGGCCATGGGATTCATGGTTCAGACAGTCGATGGTCGAATGGAGGAGGAACCCCCAACATGACTCACTTCCTAGGCTTTAACTGCATGCACTTAGGTTGACACTTGTCACCCATGAAGCTTGTTCCTTCCCATTTGGAAGTCACTCGTCCTTCCAAAGAACTTAGGATAAAACATCACATTTCACATGAATTTTGGAATAATATTAAAATATTATTCCCAAGGACTTAAGCCCCTAGGCTCAACACTTAGCCTCTCTTCCCAACCTTCTAGCCCCCAATCCCTTACCCACTCTATGGAAGCTTAGTCCCCCATCACTCATTCATCGTGGTCGGTCTACACGCAACGGTGTTTATATTTTTTATTAATGTTCTGCATGATTACATATACAAAAGTAGGCTCCTGGCCTTAACACTTAGGCTCTTGTGCCTAATAACACATAATCCCACTAGCTTATATAAACTTGGCTCACCAGCCTGTAAAACATAATTACAATTACAAGGCTCGGCCTTGGGGACATTATAGTGATCGTAAGACTGCTTCTAAGATGGGCAGTTGGAATTTCAGGCACTAATGATGGTGGATTGTATAATGGTTAATACCTTTGTGGGTTTAAAGAAATCTGATAGCATCAGGTAGGACCCTTGGCAGTTATAGTTACTGTTTTATAATAAAATCGAAGTATATAACTCCTCATGACCAGAGAATAGTGAGATGGGTAAGACCCCATGGACATTGAGGAAAGAAGCTTTTCTTGCTAGACGTTGTCGCATAAAGAGGAAAGTGACCCTATTTGGTTATTTCCTTGAGAGAAGGCAACATCAATATGAGATATGACTGTGAGAATAGTCTTGTAAGTGATTGAAATCTCAAACTAAAGGACACTAATGGTGAAATTAAACTATCAAGTGAATGCATGAGGTAAAAAGGTGCAAGAGATGCACCTACTTATACACAAATGTGTATACATGATCATAAGGATGATTGGAAGATCCTTGGGAAAAGGAGATAAAAGCCTGATATGTCCATGTGTGTGAATGAAATGGAAAAAGTGCAAGCAATAAGCTAGCATGATGAATACTTATTTGTGTTTAATTATGCTTGAGTGCATGGGTTTAATGCATTGTGGAGCTTCCTAATATGAAGCCTGATATTAATACCAATTAGATATGAATGATATTAAATGTGCAAGTGATGCACATGTATGATGAAGGAGTATAGTTGTAGGCAGTGGCATCATATGGGTTCCCTGATGAGTGAAATATAAAGCAAGAATTGTTCTTACCCAGATTAAATGAATACTATGGATGCATGGGTGACTCCATTTTGAAGAGTCATGAAAGTTTTGTTCCAAGTAATAGCTTGAGGGGAATGTATCTCCTTTCCTCAGGGAATACCAATATAATTAGATAGAAGGGTAAATGAGCAAAGATACTCTGTTGTCATAATAAGAGGCAAGGGATTATGCCTTTGAGAGTCACATGAGAAGGATTGTGAACGATCCTGAGTTGATTGATCCTAAAGGTAAAGATGCATGTGGGCTATGAGGTATACCTATGACAATTAAATACAGGATTAGGAATATGGATATGATTAATTACATAATGGATGTAAGTTAACAAAAACCAAAATATGTATGAATACATAATTGGGTACATGACAAGGATGCATGTTTATATTCCTTAAGGAATATTTGGTAAATAGCTCAAGCTAACTCAAGGTTGAGTCCATCATAGATAGTGATGGACGTGCAATAAGGAATTCACATGCTAAATGAGTTCCATGTGAAGAAACTGTGTAAGGATTCTGTCAAAAGAACAGAGTCACCACCCTAATGATTGTTGAAGGTTGGGAAATGGGCTGTAAAGACTGCCTATATAGGAATCCCGGATTACCCTCTTAAACATAAAATGTGTAGGTGGAAGACTAACAACTGAATGTTAACCACTCTAAGAACCGAATAATAATGTGCAGGATGCATATTTTCATGACCCACTATGAACAAAAATCTTGCTACTAAGCATGTTGTTGTATCCAAAAGGGTTAGAGTGAGGCCTAACCAAGGTTTCTCAAGGGAAAGAGAAGGAAGATCCCAACATGGAGTAAGCTGCAAAAGCATAGAAAAGATAGTGAGACCGTAGAAATAACTCAGTTGGGCTGAAAAGTCCCAGGCGATGTATAAAAAAATTGAAGAAGGGAAGAGCCCTCAATTATTTTCTTGTTGTGTATTATTTTTTCTCTAAATGAGAAAGCTAGTACACAGATGAAAGTAAATTTTTTGACATCATAGTGATGAGGATTGTATTACTACAAAAATAGTTGAGAACGGTCGATATTACACTCATGAAAACATTAAGGATAATGTGATGAAGTGCATACAGATATGATAGGACATGTCTAAAAATGTTTTATTAATTTAAATGCTAGGGTACTTTCATTTTTAATTTAGATGATGACTAATTTGTTTATAATGTATGTCGTGTGTAGAAAGAAATAGATTGGAACTGATGAGGAAGATAGTTGCTAATAATGAACAACCTTAATAAGAGGATGACTATGAGGAGGTTCTTGTTGAGATATTGTCGAAGGGACTTTAAAAATCCCCATGGAGCACCACTGATGGGATAATATCAAAGGGGGTGCTAATAGCCAAAACCAGAATAAAAACGTTTATGCCTATGTAGCAGAAGGTATGAAAGTATTGGGTAAGAATCCCTTTTGAAATGTTATGTATGGAACATTGAAGGGTAGTTGTATGCCTTGGATACCCAAGTAGGGTATGATTCAAGAAGGAGAACCTGAGTGATGGAGGTGTGAACTTCCAGTAGTAAAGACTGATTGTAATCCTCAGAAGAATTCATGAACTAATATGGCATGAATACATGGACCAATCAAGGAACGATTGGAAACATAAAGTGCTCATAGATAACACATTGCATGGAATTGCTTCAAGGAAATGCATGTTTGCATAAAGGACAGACAATGGAATTTTTAGTAAGGAAGGAGAACCTTCCAAGGTTTTACTTACATTATGAAAGCATTGAAGGAAAATAAATTTCGGTGGCCATGAGCAGTGGCACCCTAGTTATTAATGGAGGAAGAATGCTTAAATGCATTCATGTGAAACTTTTGAGTTTCAGGGGTACTGATTGGGATCGTGATCAGCCCATGGCAGGAATTATGGTCCTGCTATAACAATGAATGAGAATAAATAAACCATATGGTGAAAAGTTGGACTAAGCTCCAATGCACCATGACCAAGTACTTGTCGTAGAGTGTGGGAAACTTAAAATCAATGCAAAGGTGCATTGGGTATGAATGTGGCCATGAATGTTGGCACATTCATTAAGGTCAATTGATATCTGAATTACATTATGAAAAATTTGGTAGGCTGAAATGATGCATAGGTAAGGGATGATGTATTCTTTTGCTTTGTATCCTTGAAAAGATGAAGATGACTTGGAATGTTAGTATGCTTGATTTTGAAGAGGTATAACAAAATATATGTGCATGGGAAACTAACAATTTGTTTGGCTAAGGAATGTTGAAATTGCAGGAGGAAATGGGTCTTGGATACGACAGTATTGTAAGCCCATAAGGAAGACCAATTGCCTGCTGAGCCAAACTGCAAGGAACAATATTTTTCTTTTTAGAGAAAGTGAATTTAATTGTTAGTATGCATTGTTATCGCACGGTTTGTAGGAAGGGTTTAGGCAGCTTGAGTCAAGGCTTAAAACTGGCGTAACAGGAGATTCCCCACCCACTGTCACCTCGATGGGGAGCTCTTTCTATTTAGGATGGCCATTCCAAGGGAGACGTCCCTATGTAACCTGGGTTTCTGAAGGAGAAGGATCAAGGTTTAAGGTTATGGATAAGCTTCCCTTCACAGATTACTGCCAAATGATAGTCAAAGAAGAAGAATCCCACTGGAAGGCACCTGTTTGCGAGACAAGACAAAAGAACTAGAACGTGTTGCAGTGGTTAGTACTTCACAATTTAATGACTATCTTTAATTGTATATGAGCAATGATAAGAGTAATCAATAATTGTAATTAAAGAAAAAAGGTTATAATATTACTCCTTCAATAAATATAAATTTATACTTGCATTCAATGTACAAAATCAACCTTCATATATCACAATGCAATGAATGTAATAAATCTGCTCATACAGTAAATATATTTGCTGTGTCACAATTGCAGAATTAGGGTGACGTCAGCCCTAATATTAGGTCAATTTTGGAGGGCAAAAAGTGAACGTTTTGCTCATTAAACCAAAGAAAATAATCCACACTTCAATTGCCTACCAAATCACAACGTTTCACACTTAAATAGTGGCTAAAAGAGGCTTGACGTCATCAATATTTGTTGCTGTTACAGAAGTGACGTCAGCCCTAAAATTAAGTTAAATTGAGAGACAAAGAGTGGAACGTTTTGTCAAACAAGCTTATGGATGCAATCAACAACTCAAAGTCTATCAAATCAGGTGACAAATGTCAAAACGTTTTCAGCCAAGCAAGGATTTTAGACAGGTATGACGTCACCTATATTATTTCTATTCTAGGGTTAGGGTTAGCTAGCCAAGAGGTGGACGTTTTTGAAAAATCAGCCAATGAAAATACTTGAAAACTCTATGGCTACAAAGAGATGACTCAGCCACAACTTTTAGTCCAAACACAAGTTCAAAATAGGCAAGACATCATCATCATTAGGGTTAGTAGGGTTAGTTAGGGTTTCAAATCAAGAAAGTTTGAAAGAGTTGTTTGAACATCAAAGACTCAACGTTGTAGCTTAAGACCAGTGCCTTGGGTATTATG
>SNQJ01S0002003.1:333197-343508 GCA_010110895.2 Picea sitchensis | reverse complement strand
TGGAGGAGGAAAAAATATAGCGAAGAAACTATGCCCATTTATGTATTCCATTGTCCCAACCCTTTAGCCTTTCCTCACACCAAAGGAGATTTAACGCAAAGCAGTTGAAGGATAGAA
Organism: Picea sitchensis; assembly: GCA_010110895.2. Taxonomy (NCBI): domain Eukaryota; kingdom Viridiplantae; phylum Streptophyta; class Pinopsida; order Pinales; family Pinaceae; genus Picea; species Picea sitchensis. Next base: position 343,391 of record SNQJ01S0002003.1, on the reverse strand, counting down.
GAACAGGAGCCCAGGATCAGGTTCAAGGAGCGGTGGTCGGTCTCAGCTTTTGTAAGTTGATTCACTTTACGTAATAAAAAGAATGCTTTTCCCATCCCAATTCATGAACTGTCTATGATTCGATTGGTTTATGTTTGATTTCTAACCCTTGAGTATAGAAGTAGCATGCATGCATAGTTGTTGTTTGTCTTAAGTGCAGGTCATCTTTGGAAGGAGCAGCACAAACAAGTAATCAAGCACAATGGAGGATCTACATCGAACGTCGATAATAAGGTAGGGGGTCCTTTTCCATGAATTTACTGAGAAAAAGGGGTTTAAATCTTGGGATGTAGGTAAAAAAGTAGTTTCTGTTCGATCAAATCTGCATGCAAAGTCAGACCCTAATTTGCTAGTCCATAGGGTGTTTTTCCTAACAACACTCAGCCCGACGTTGACTTCTTTCGGAGAATAGAGGTTTAGTAATTCCAAAACTCCCGAAGGTCGGAGTGCTGAAGTTCATCCTAGCCATTGGCGATAGGAAACACGTGGCACAGGATCCTTCGCTTCGGGGTTTAGTGTACTGGGGAAAATGGATTGTGTGAGTAAGAACTCCCAAATGCCGAAGTTTCGAAGCACCAAACTAGCTTCCTGTAGTCTTGGTATTCAGTCATTGCATATGGTCCTATGCGGAGGTCGTCGAAGGAAAATGGGCTAGGCCCTGAATTCTCAATTAGAGACCATTAAAAGAAAGGATTTGTCCTTGTAAGGAGAACAAAAATTGTTGACTCACAATTGGAGAGATTCAAAGGCAGAGTTGTTTGAACTCACGAAGTCCGCACTCGTGAGTTCATATGAGCCGTTAGATCGTGGAGAATTATGAGTCATCGATCTGACACCAGGATTTTGGGGATCGGGAAAACAGAGGTGAACTCCTTTCCAATTCCACGATACACAAAGTCCCGAAGCACCTTTCAGATAGGTGTATGGTCACAGGTCGTTGTCACATGAGAGGAAGGGGCTTAGTCAGAAGACTAGCACCCTTTATGTAGTTTTCTTAGGAAGGGAAAAGGTGCTTCAAGGAAAAGCATGTGCAGGTTGTCTCAAAGGTTGCATTAGGGGATTAAAAGGACCTACAAATTTGTTTCGTGGAGGTTCCAGCAGGGACCCGAAGAGCTGCATCATCTCAAGAATAGGAGACAATCCATTGATCGGGAGGTCAGTAGGCCCTACTGAGTTGGAAGCTTGCAAACTGCATGAGGAAAAATAGAAAATTTTATTATGCCCTGTCGTGGGTGTGTTACACTTATCCTTCTAGAAGCATTGAGAAGATGCTCATTTTTCCCACATATAGGAATCGTCACACCCTAGCTATAGTGTAGCCTATGGAAACATCTCAGTATAGCTTTAGAGTAGGGTGCAGAAATCAAGCATCGTCGCACCCTGCGTATAGTGCATCTTGCGGAGATCTTCCTTAATAGGGTTTTTTACAAAGGAAAATACACTTCTTCTCTCAGGAAAATTTCTTCTCCCTTCTTTCTTCAAGTATTCAGGCCATTGACCCCTCTGAAGGAAACATATAGGTTTACATCATTAACGGTCATAAGGGTGACAAAAATAATGTGTAACAGAGAGCCCCCCAAAGTATGAAGTTAGAACAGAGTGATAGCTGAAATAATTTGTCGACTGTGTGTAGGAAACAAGGAATAGTCAGTTGGAAACCTACCAACAAACAAGGAAATACAGTACAATAAAATATCATCACTGAGGTAGGCATTCCCATACTCAGAATACAAATGACTCAGAGAATAAATGCCAACATGCGAAGATCCATGTCAAGTAATACAGGTCATGGCCACCAAAAATACACTATGGATCCATTCCATTATGACTCAAAACTGAACATAGACACCAGACATACATTGTGGATCTATGCACCAGTACAATTTGAATATACTCTAATGCAACCTGAATCTGACAGAAAAGATCCAGGGTCTTCATATCCACCACTCTATAATATGAATATAACCATGCGAATACATGTGTTGAAGTTGAACATGGTAGAAACCACTTGATTACCAATCATTAATGAATACCATTAAAAAGTGCAAGGGAAATCACCATTAATGTCAATGAATCCCAAGGTACACTAGTACAATCCAACGAATGTGAATTAATGAGCTGAATTCGAACACTCGGTGGAATCTCCTGATCAGGGGTCAATAATGAAAACCCATTGTTGAAAGCGAGGAAACATTCCATTGAGCCATGCAATTTCCAAGGTACCAATTAGTTTCTAATCCCAATTCCTGGATAATGAGTTGAAGTCGATAGGAAAAGACTCATCACAGGAGGGTCTTAATATATCCCCCATCAATGACACGAAACGGGTAAAAATATTTAAGGTAGATCAGAGTAACAAGTGATTTAGGACTGAGTCAGGAATGGCCGATGAAATAGAAGGCTTAAGGACTGCAGAAATGACTGACGCAATAGAAGTCTTTCCGGGTTGAACTTCTCTTTGAAAATATTGATGACACGACAATTGTCTTGGAAACACTGACTCAACAATAGGGATCACAGACCAATTTGTAATCTTATAAAGGAATATGATCAAGAGACAAGCGGATTTTCCAACCTAGACACAAGGCGAGTGAAAGGGTGTCATGTTCAAAAGAAACTATTCCATGGAATATAGGTTTAGATACATTTCTTTCCCAATTTTTCCCCCACCATTTCTGGCGAGTACCTATTTATTTTTACACAAGCTTGAGGAGGATAACATATGCTTGTTGATGTAAGCTCATCCTTTATATGAGTCCCTCAGAGTATATTTAATGAACCCTATGAAGGAGTGGTTCGATCCCATATGGGTATTTCGATGTTTGTTTAATGAGTCCAAAGAGAGAAAACTCAGGGTTTTTTCATGTTTAGAGAGTCTGAAAAACACTTAAAGAGAACTCTCTCAGTTCCTTTTTCATAACTTAGTCTGAAGAGACCAAAAAAGAGATAAACTATCACTCAATCGACGTTTTCTTCAAATAATTTAACGAGCATGAAAAGAACAAGATCGCTCGACAATCTTTTCATGTTTAGAGAGTCTGAAAAGAGCTTAAAGGGAACTCTAGGGGGTTCCTTTTTCATATAGCCTTTATGAGACCGAAAAAGTGATAAAATTATACTCGGTTACATTCTCATTGATTTAGGAGCACAAGAAATAACAAAGACTAATCTTAGGATTGTTTTCATTTTTATGCAAGCTTAAAACCAAAACAAACCTATGCTTGGGATAGAGTTTATTTTTCACAAGCTTAAAATTAAACAAAAATATGCTTGGACCTAGTTTCATTTTTACACAAACTTGAACTAGGGGAAAACTATGCTTGAGGTAGGTGGTTTCATTTTTACACAAGCTTGAACCATAGAAAAATATGCTTGCAAATTCCCAACGCATGGTTGGTACTTAGCCCCTGGCTTAAGAAGCTAGTGGCAAAACTTCATCATGAAGTCCAGAGGCTAGAGTCATTGCCCCCCAAGCTTCATCTCATCCAAAAACACAGGCGGATGAAAAGAAGCTTCAAATAATAGATGAAGGAATTGACTCAAACAGAGAGGGGGAAAATATATTTCATTTTTTAACGAGCTTGACACAGAAAACAAGAACTATGTTCGTAACCTCTATTTCATTTTTTAACTAGGTCAACACAGAGACGCAAAAAAATATCCTCGTTGTTGGTTTCATTTTTTAACAGCTTGAAATCATAAAATCATGCTCAAAGAGACTCTTCTTGATTATGGCTTCCAAGAGGACAATTCTCTGGAAGGACACCATGTCAAGGGACAAAACTCGGTCATGGCTTCCAATAGATCTTCATTCGATGGAAGAAACACACTCTGGAAGGAACACATGTCGAGGACTGTGACATGGGTAAGGAGATCAATATCTAAAAGCCTTATTGAAGAGATAACCATGTCAACTACCGGATCTAAGTCATAAGAGACTGAGCTTACAGCGAGAGGCTCATCTTCATCAGTAGGTGAAGGCATGGGGGAGAATGCCACATAATTGACCTGTGGCGGGGGTGATACCATCTACATATAAGAACCGTTTAGGGAGGTAATTGAGCGAGGACCAATGAATGAAATTTGATCAATAGTCACCACTCTTCCATCGCGCGGGAAATATATCACATGAAAAAGAGTGGACACAATAGCTTTCATAGCATAGACATAATCTCGCCCAAGGACTAAATCGAAATCCAAGGAGTCTTGGACTACCATGACATCAATAACGCCAATTTTCCCTCCCAAAGTTATAGGAAACTGAGGAAGGACCCCTAAATGGTGACTGGTTCTTTTGTTAAAATCTAACAGAGTCTGTGTAACTGGCACAAGCTGAGGATAACCCAAATCTTGCCAAGAAAGAGAGGAGATAATACTAACATATGAACCTTCGTTTATCAGTGTCTTAGGAATGTCCCAACCACAAACTTGTACAATAATATAGAAAGGAATGTGAGAGAGAAGATGAGGTCCAGTTAGTACACCCCATTCAAAAAGGATGTCCTCATTACTTGGAGGGAGTTCCACGAGAGGAGGAGGAATTGCCCCCAACACGGTAGATTTTGTATCAACGAGAAAAAACGTGGGCAGTATCAGGTTTACTCTCTAGTGGGAGATTAGGAGGGACTGATGACGAGATTAAATCGACCACTTGAGGTGTATTCTCAAAGGGGAGAATGGGGTCAACGGGTGGAAACAGGTCGACCGCTTAGGTGGCACTCTCTAACGGGAGAGTGGGATCAACCGATGATGGGATCGGATCAACCACTTCATCAATTGGTTCAACCAAATATGTGACCAGATTGAGGACATGATCAATTAGAGTGATCGACGGAGGGACCAGATTGATCATTCCATCAAATACAGGTGGGTCAAGAGTTAGCTTGCGATAAGCAGCTGGAATTTGAGGCTATGAAATAGTCATATCTTCTAGTAATTTTGAGGCTTCGTCCATATGAAGGAAAAGGTGAGGGAGATGACTCCCTTTGCATAACATGCATGGGAAATTGACTTTACTTTTCTTTTGCCCAATGGTATCTTGACTAGTTGGCAGGGGGTCATCAACATGTTGTTTAGAGGCTGATGACGTGGACTGGAAAGGAGTTTTAGACCATGCTTCTATGACCTTGGATAGACCAGGGCAATCCATAAGAAGATGGATACCCTTACAAATCCTGCAAGCACACTTGGGCTTACGGTTTGTTTGGGTGATCTTGACATCATCAACACTCCCAGCATGATTAACAGTAACTAGTTGTTTTCCAACATGTCTGGTAGTGGTTGGAAACTTAGACCCTTGTTTATTTTTCTTCTTCTTAGTCTTCCTTTTCTTCTTCTTCTTATCCACCGAGTTACTAGCCTCAGAGCTTCCACTCAGTGAAGAAGATGAAACAGAAGAAGAGCTTGCAAGTGAAGAAGGAAAAGAAGATCTTACTGGTGAAGAAGGGGAAGGGTCAACATGAGGTTGATGTTCTTGGGGGGAAGTGCTTACAACCGAAGAACTAATTTCATTTGGGATTACCTGAGTGGAAAACAACCATACCAATAATCCAATTGTTAGACCTGGAAGGATCAAAGTAGCGATGTGAGGAGGACCAATGTTTCCATAAGAAGGAAACAAAAAATGTTCCCTTGGAAAAGGGGTTCCTTCATTGGTCACTCCGGGAACTGACACCATAAAAAATAAAATCCAATCTAGATTCCGCTAGAGAAAACAAATAGAACACGCTAAAAATCTAGTAAGCAAGCAAGCAAACAAAACCTTCTCACAATGAGCACACTAGTTAGTGATGAAATCTAACGTCGCAAGAACAATATAAGAAGGGGATGAGATAGAGTGGGTAGAAAAGTTACATTGACGATCTGCCTAATAGACTTACACCCTAGTGCAATCTCCCACACATAATCGTGGGTATACCCTCCAGGGAGCCCGAGTGAGTTTGGCCAACGTTGATTCCAGGTATCGTGAAGACTTTCCCTTCCACATTCACCTTGTGTAAAGACCCTAAAGACATAGGCCACTAAGGTTACCAACTACAATAGTGATTCCTGGGGAAATAGTTGACAGTACGATCCCCAGTGGAGTCACCAATTTTGTTATTGGATTTATTGGTAAATGCGGACATAAACTAATCTCCCTAGATCCACCTAGATCTAGAACAAAACAAGACAGGACATGGGGCTTTCCCTAAGCTCTAATCATTGAATTTACTATCAAACAAGAGATGAGTGACATACCTTTGAATATCACTTCCTTATATCTTTGTTGTCCTTGATCCACTCCGGTGCTCTTGTGATATTAGATATGCAATGACACAAACCAACCCAAGTGAAAGAAACAATAGTATATTCAATGAAAACTTATACATGTGATCAAGGAATCATGTAATAAAATGAGAATGATTTTATGGGAAAGAAACATGCCACTGTATTATATTAAAGATTGTGGAAGAAAGCTACAACCATATGCCTTGATGTTGTCATATTCCTTCCAATAGTTCCTTTCTTCCCACACACTTCTGCTCCACAGATTCTTAAACTGTAGATCTGATAACTACTCACAATCTATCTTGACAAAACTCAAACTCAAGCCAATCTCAAAAGATAACTTTCTCCATGAGATCTCCTCTCCTTTTATAAGCTGAAGAGGATAAGGTGAGGGGGTTAGGATGATACCACTAAATCATGAAAGCGAGTAATATCCAAACCATTTGGAGGACACCTCACCATGGAAGCTTCTCCTTCTAGAAGCATCGAGAAGATGCTCATTTTTCCCACGTACAGGAATCGTCACATGATAGCTATAGTGCAGCCTGCGGAAACGCCATAATCTAGCTTTAGAGAAGGGTGCAAAAATTAGGCATCACCACACCCTGCGTATAGTGCAGCCTATGGTGATCTTCCTTAATAGGGTTTTTTACAAAGGAAAATACACTTCTTCTCTTAGGAAAAGTTGTTATCTCTTCTTTCTTTAAGAATTCAGGCCACTGACCCCTTTGAAGGAAACATATAGGTTTAAATCATTAATGGTCATAAGGGTGTCGAAAATAATGTGTAGCAATAGATAGTATGTTGAACAAAGAATTACTACAATAATACTAGATACAACTGAAATAAGAAGCTTACCCCGCAAGTACTCAAAGAATTGTCTTTTATCATTGTCATATTTTGGAAGATAATATCCATATGCATATGTCCACTTCAGCACACATCTACATTCAACTATTTGTAATGCAAATAATAAGAAGATAAAATAAGCATCTGGTCATCTCAAAAAAGAAAATAAATAACCAAGCTTCACTAATTCATGTGTTTTAAGTAATATTGTATAGTGTAGAATAAGTAATATTGTATAGTGTAGAATGATATGTTACAAGTTTCTAACCAATTTGTAACTTTACATAGAGATTTATGCAGACAAGTATGTTCTCCAAGAGTAAGCCATGTACACCAGCATAACTTAGAAAACAAATGAAAAAAAGACAGAGAATGGAAGATTATTAATGATAAAAAAAAAGTACACATATGGTTTAGCATCCCTTAAGAAGTTATCAACAATCTCACACAATTCCTCAGGGTGGATCTACCTTTCTTTTCCTAGATCTCTCTATACAATCTATACACAGTTACAGGTTAGGGATGAATATGTTGACCATGATCCTAATATTCACATAGAAGTTTTAGATATGCATGGAAAATGGGAAGGGTGAAGTGCTTGTGATAGGCCTTGAAGAGATGAATTGTATAAACTCTAGTAAATAAATAGAGCATATATGTTGAAAAAAAATTTTTACTCTTAATTCCACGTGTCCAAGTCCACCAATGAAAACACCATCAAATGTGCCATATGATCCAACCTCTTTGACATAGCATATTGCTGATTTTATTTGACATTTTTTGTGACTAGATAGTATTTATAATGAATTTCACCCACATCATCGCCAGACAACTTCTTCCAACCTTGAGGACCCACATAGTACAATGAAATAAAGAACATTCATTACCCATAAGATCATAAATAAACTACATCTATAATGAAATATATCAAGTATGTCAAATTATAAAGTGCTTCATACCAATTGTCACACCCCCAATGGCACCATCACAAAATGTTGCATGGTATATAGAGCAGCGAGCTAGTTCTGCAACTTATTCCACTAACAGATCCCAATGATACCTATGTTTGTGATCATAAGACAAGAAAAATTTAGTACAAAGTCAACTTCAAACAATAGAAGTTGAGAAAGACTTTAAAATTTTCTAGCAAACCCTACCCATTTTCCAGGACACCATAATCATATGGTGAACTAGATCCAATAGAAAAATGTGTTCCCTTAAGTCTTCCTCCTTCACTGTCTACATAATATAGACCAGGGCCCTATGAATTTAATGCCAATAATAACATTATTATTCTTGTTAGCACATAATATAAAACACTTCCACTGTAACATCAAGTTTTCTATCACTGATTCATCCCATCCAACAATCACTATGCCTATTGATAGGCCCATTCCTCAATTTGAGTAGAGGATATTGGACAAAAATTTAGAAGAAGTACATGTCACTGATATTCTACACTTGTTTTCCAACTCATATAACCGACATTGTTATGAGAAACAAGAAAATTAAATGTGAACTCTACACAAAACATTGTTAATATCTTCAGGCTAAATACAAAACAAGGATTCCTACAACCAAACAAAGACCAAAGAAATCATGATGCATTAACATCACATATCTCACTAGTGATAATCATGAATCCCAAAAAACCTTCATAATGTTATCCAAAAAACCATTTCCCCCCCAAAAATTATCAACTTCAAGCAATTCAAAAGGCATAGAAGATCACTTAGTCCCACTATTTTCCAACTAAAAAAGGTGTAAATATAAATTGTTAACATGAAGAGCATCCTTCAGTTTCAAATTTTGAACTATTTATCACTTCCATTCTTCCATCTAGTTTATTTCATTAACACACTACACTACAATCCAAACATACAAGCCTAAAAAGCACCTGGAGTTTATCTTTGTGTTTATGAAGAAATTTGGTAGCTCCAAGAAGCATAGTGACATGTGCATCATGCCCACAAGCATGAAATTTTCCAATATTCACACTCCTGTGCTCCCAATCCATGAGCTCCTTCACATCACAAGTCAAAACACTTAATTAGTAAAGGCCAATTATAGTAGTAAAAACATAAATAGGACAACAATAAAAGAAGAATATTGAAACCAAACATAATATGAATGTTGCATTCAATTGGTTCCAGGATGGAGACATTTATGTTCCTCCATGATGATCATACAAGCTTTCCTAAGGCCTTATGTACCTTACTCTCCTTGTCATAGAATGCTTAGGAATGCATGCAAGTTAGGATGACCTTAGGTAGCTTCATAAATGGTGTTTATAAAAACTAATGTGTGATGTGCACTCCAGTTTAACACACTTCTCATAAACAATTGACTTGAATTGCTAGTATGTTGTGAGAGATTAAAAATAAAACAATATTCACATTGAATAATAGGAAATCACAAAACACAATATATAATCACACACAATATTATTCAAATACTTAATACACACAATGTTTTCCAGGTGATTCGGGCCCTAACCCTCTCAGACGGTCATAAAATTCACAATGATCATTACATAGATGAAATCAAAGAGTTATTAGCCTTCATATAGAAATTGTTCAAATTTTGGATACATCAACCACAACAATCTCTAGTTTTCACTAATCGATCCCCCCTCCTTCAAGAAAACAAGGGTATTTATAATATTTAGAGAAAGATGAATAGATGACCACATAATGGGTCATCGATTCTCATTTGGGTATGAAGACAAACTCAAGAGATCACACGATTACATTTCATCATAAATCTCACATTCGAGCTTCTTAAGTAGTCGACTAGTCCGTTTTAGAGGAACAACATACCCTTCATGGCAAGATCAGTTGCAGCCTGTTAACCACTAAATACATCATACTAAATTCATCCTAGAGTCAATATTGACCAATCCATGTTCTTGGCTCATTCGTTGGATTGACCAAAAATATCTCAACCAATGAAATCAGAGGATCTGCAGCTTGTCAGGCGAAATATATGTCGTTATAATAACGTTGTAGTACTTGCCCAACCATTTAATTGTCAACCCGG
>SNQJ01S0002003.1:282437-319575 GCA_010110895.2 Picea sitchensis | reverse complement strand
AAATGAATAAAGTGGAAAATAATAATGTGAAACCCAAATGTATTTATGAAAAGGGTATGACGAAGGTTTAATTGGGCGATGAAATGTAAGGAATAGTGAAGGGAAAGGTGGATGAAAATACGACATTTCTGAGTCCCAACACAGCTCAATCTTTCAAAACCCTAGGATCTGCAACTTGAGATTGAAAAATGACAAATAAATCTTTAAGACTTGCAATCAACTTCTAGGAAAATGTTAGAATAGGAATATTTAACTCTAAACATTATTCAACTATCCCATTAGAGTGAAATGAAACACAAATAATCAAGAGTACCATAATTGATAAGGCAGGGTGATGGCTAAGGTCAAAAGGACACAAAAAAGATGGAAGAATGTATGAAATAATGTCTTCAAAACATGTTAATTATCTCACCCAAAATTTCCCCTAGTTGTTATCGGACTAATCGGTAGGTGCAGACACTAACAGATCTCCCCAGATCCACCTGGATCTAGAACAAAACAAGACAGGACACAACTCTTTCTCTAAGTTGTAATCATTGAAACTGCTAATAGGGAGGAATAAGTGATATACCTTTATATCGCTTCCTTAGGTCTTTGTTTTTCCCGCTTCGCTCCAATGCTCTTGTGAGGTCAAGTCCCAGACAACACAAACCAACCAAAGTGAAGATAGAAAAATGTATTCAACATCAACTTATGCATATGATCAAGGAATTACACAATAAAGTAAGAGTGACTTTATGGGAAATGGACATGTCGTTGTATCATATTAATTGAAAGTAGAAGATACAACTTGATCGCCTTGATGTCACAAACTTCATTTCAGTGACCCTTGGTTCCAACACACACACTTTCTATGTACTTGCATGAAGAAGATCAAATTCCTCTTGATAGGCCAACTAGAGTCTTTAAGCCTTTGTCCAAGTAGGGTTCTTCACACAATTCTTTCACCAATTCTTCATTCAATATTGCTTAACCTTTTCCATGAGAAACCTTTTAATATATAGGAGAAGGAGAGATGGTTAAAAGGATGAGGATGATCCCATCAAATCTGAGAAGTCAGTAAAATGACAACCATACGAATGCCAACTCATTTTCTAGAAGATTCCCTTCTATAACCCTCAAGACCTCTTCTCCTTTCCAAGCTTAAAAATAGGTTCGCACCCTGTGTATGGAGCAAACTGTGAGAAGTTCACACCCTAAGTATAGGTGGCCTACGAGAATGAGGGATTCTCTCACCCTAGGCCATAGGCAGCCTATGAACTCACTTTAAAAATATGTTTTTGGAAGGAGTCAAGGGCCACATTTCTCAGGCAAAAAGTCCTTGTTAGGAGCCTGAATACACCATTGTTAAGACATCACCGGAGTGACCAAAATCATGTGTAAGAGAATGCCCCCCAAAGTATGAGGCTGGAATCTATGATAGTCGAAATACTTTGTAAACTATGTGTGTGTGTCAGAAACTAGGAGTGCACCTAATCGAAAACCTGCAAACAACCAAGCATCTACAGAATATAATACCAGTTATGAGGTAGGCATTCCCATACTCAGATCACAAATGGATGACATCATGAATGTAGGTCATGGCCACCAATCATACATCATGGATCCATGCCACCAAATATACTGCATAGCCACCAGGAATACACTGTGGATCTATGCGAGAAGACTCAAATTAAGATGACATAGCCATGTGACATACAAAGTGGATCTATGTGTTAGCAAATCATACATATTCCATCGCAGACTGGATAAAAAAGGTGAGACCCAGGGTCTTCAATCTCGTCACTTGAAAGTACAAATCTAGCCATGTGATTACATGTGCTAAAGTCGAACATGGTAGAAACCACTTGATTACCGTTCATTGATGAAATCGTTAACAAGTGTGAGGAAATCACCATTAATATCAATGACTCCCAAGGTACACTAGTATAATCCAATGAATGTGAATAAATGAGTTGAGGTCGAACATTCAATGGAATCTCCCGATCAAGGGTCAATGATGAAAACCCACTGTCGAAAGTGAGAGAACCTGCCATTGAGGCATGCAAGTTCCAAGGTACCAAATAATTTCTAACTCTCGTTTCTGGATAATGAGTTGGAGTCGATGGAACAAGACTCGTCACAGGAGGGCCTTGATTTATCCCCCATCAATGAAACGAAATAAGTAACAGATTTTGAAGGTGAAATAGAGTATGAATATAGATGTAAATGGACACAGGGAAGGCCGACTTGATAAGAATGGACAATTGCAGATGGCTGACTCAATAGAGGTTTTGGATGAACTTCTCTTGAACATATGAACGACACTGACTCAGATATGACTCAGGATATGACCTTGTAGCAAGTCGAATGAGAGACAAATGGATTTCCTAAACTGGCTTCAAATAATGAATAAGGGGTGTCATGTTCAAGAGTGACACTTACTAACAAAAAGTATGAATACGAAAACACATCCCTTTCCCAAATTTTCCCCCACCATTTTTGGCGAGTACCTCTTTATTTTTATGCAAGCTTGAGGAATATAACATATGCTTGTTGATGTAAGGACATCCTTCAGACGAGTCCCTCAGAGTATGTTTAACGAACCCTAGGAAGGAGTGGCTTGGTCTCATTACGGGTCTTTCGATGTTTGTTTAATGAGTCCAAATATAGAAAATGCGAGGGTTTTTCATGTTTTGAGAGTCTGAAAAACACTTAAAGAGAACTCTCTCAGTTCCTTTTTCATAAAATAGTTCGACAGGACTGAAAAAGTGATAAATTATTGCCCATCGAACGTTTTGTTTAGATACATTTACGAGCGTGAACAGAACAAGGTTGCTCGACAATCTTTTCAGTTTTATGGAGTGTGAAAAGAGGTTAAAGGATACTCCTTTCTGTTCGTCGTTTTCGTGTTACCATGAAGAGTACGAAAAGATGAGAAATTTATACCCAGTTACATTCTCATGTATTTTCAAGCACGATAACGAATGAAGACTGAGCTCAAAGTTTTTCTAAAAACTATAAAAAGCAGTCGTATATGCGATGAAAAAAGAAAAACATCCGTACTCTTTCATGTGGACTTCAAATTCGTTATACCTGCAAAAAGTCACACTCATAGGGCTATTAGGCATTAGGTTTGATGAATAAAACAATATAAAAATCAACAAAAATGGTAAAAAGAAAATAGATGTGTGAAAAAGGGCTTTTACCATATTCATTGTGATTTTGCCAAGAACTTTGCCCAAAACAACTCTTTTTACCTCAAATTTTATTGCTCTATCATGGGAGGCATAGGCGACCATTTGGCGAACCGTCTCCATCAACGAGGTAGGCTCTTGATCTCCTATCTTTTCCATGGCTTAGTTTTCATTTTCATTGGCAATTTTCAAGGTTTTGGATTAGTTTTAGGGCCAAAACTTGCGACCGGGCGTTCTTGCAGGCTATTCATATGGGACATGTGAGAATGCATGATTCTCATAGGCGGCCTCAAAGGCACCTGCGAAAATCTAGCACTGTGCTAAAGGGGCACCTGCGAGGGCCAAAAAATGAAATTTCACTTTGATTTTTGCTCAATAAAAAATATGTCAAGGTTTGAAATGAGTTGTTGACTCTCTTCTTATAGTTCTTGTGTAGGCATTTGACCGTCACAATGCTAGAGTGGCGAGAAAGAGAACATGAGGAGTAATATGCCATTGCCAGGAATGACCCGGGTACCGTTGCTGCCCTTCGAGACTGTGGGCTCTTGAAATTCTTTCAGATTCTGGGCATGAGGGCCCAAATCAGGTTGTTGGAGTACCTGGTTCATATGTGAGACATGGACCAACAGTTGTTTCATGTGGGAGTCCACACCTTGACCCTAGATATCAAGGATATCTACTTTCTGACAGGGTTATCATGGCATGGGTACCATGCTAGCTTGACCGGTAGCCAAGGCGACGAACTCCCTATGAGTGAGTATTGTCACCAATACTATGTCCCAGAGGCATAAAGAAGCAAAGGCAAGGTGGTTATTTGGGGGGTCCAATATTTGACCCTGTGAACCATCTTGTTCACTATAGCATGCATAGTTGGGAGCGTAGCTCCACACATGGCTCTCCAGAGCTACTTCCAATACGCCATAGAGTGCACAGAGCCATGAGTCTTCAACTGGTCGGATACAGTTCTCCACAGCATGAAGAGGCAGTTAACAAAATGCAGGAAGGGTGACCTGAAGTAGTTCTGGTACAGATCACTTTTGGTGTCCTTATTTCTTGAGAGGGTTCCATTACTAAGATTACAGGTTGAGTGGGGTTTACTGGCCCCACAGGATCTGAGGATGCTGAGGTGGTGCAAACTCATGGCCCAACACGTAGTTGGGCCTATCATCAAATACAATGATTCCTTGTTTGACTGGTTGCAGCCACATATGTTGATGGTTGATGACTACACCTACGCCGGATTGGACTTCCGAGGGGATCCAAATTTATCCCTACCTAAGGATGTTCAATGGGGTGACCTAGGTAAGAAGTACAAATTTTTTTCTTTTAAATGTTTTTGTGATTTTTATCATATAAAATGTTTTTATGTTTGTCCGAGAACTGATCAAAAATTTATTTTTGATGACACAGATGTGGGGTCATACCGACCTCTAGGCGCATATCCTATTCAACGATGAGGAGAGGTGGCTCCAGTGGTGCGATGGGATGCTGAAGACTATGAAACAGTGGAGCAAAACTTGGAGGGGTTGACTGCTGACATTCCGGACATGACTAGTGGGGAGATCCCTCGGCGTTATCAGTGCCATACTATGGGTGTGTCAGAGTATATTGGACGACTGCTTCGTACGGTTGCTCGAGCAGTCATGTGTTATCATGAGCGTGACCCATGACACTACTTTGTAGAAGCTATGAGCTTCAGATTTTGAAATTTCGGTCCTTGGACAGAAACTTTTTGTAAAAACTTTTGATCGTTATATACATATATATGGCTTCTACCAGCTTATCTTGTGTTGTGTGATACATGCGATGTGATTGGTTTATATATGGCCCAAATGTCTGTCTAATACATAGTTATCTAATGCATCAGTTAATGTATTTAGACATCTAGGAATATGTTGATACTCAATATAATCAAAATAATGTTCCAAGAGGCATATTCGTAAATATACCCATAATAAAGTAGGACTTCGAATAGCATAGACATTACTAACTGTAGTATTACTAGCAGTGAATCGATTCATACAACCAAGTGACGGATATCGAGCAAAATAGCATCAATCAACAATTCGATAATGGCGCTATACTCTGCAACATTGTTGGTTGCACAGCCGAGACACACACCTCGTAGAGTGATAAGTTCGTTTGTAGGGGTGTAAATTGTCCAAGCAGCAGAAGCAAGGTTCTGAGTACTACGGTTACCACCATCAACGAAGCCAATGTAGGGTAGTGAAGACTCTAACATCTGGAAACCAAACACAATGTAACATAATGGCAACGACCAGATAACGAAAAAGCATACTACAGTAACACACAAGAAGTATGATACAATAAAACACAAGTACTCATGCACATGTGATCTTAGGCATAGTACTTCTTTAAGTATAACCCATTTCTGGGTTCACTCAAAGGGATATCATCGTAATATACTAACTCATAAGCTCCTTTCTCCAAAATGCGTCTAACGATATAAGGACCTTGCCACATAGCTTCAAATTTTCCATCTCCTAGCATATCCTGATCTTGTTCATAAAGGAGAACCAAATCACCTTAGGAGAAAACGTGAGGCTTGACATGTTTGTCATATTGGGTTTTGACGCATTTCTTCTGGGCTTCTATGACTAGGGTGGCATCACGACAAGTTTCATCTAACTGCATGAGATACAACAGACGTTCTTCTTCGGTAGAAGTGTTTGGTAGGAGTTCGACGGCTAGTTTTAGAGAGGGTATCTCACATTCAATTGGCAGGACAACTTCTAGACCATAGACTAACCGAAATGGTGTAAACCTAGTAGCAAACTTAACGGATGTCCGGTAAGCCCACAATGTTGTAAACAACATCGTGTGCCAACTCATTTTGTGAATCCCTATCATTCGTCGAAGCATGGTTATGAGGACTTTGTTAATTGCTTTGACTTGGCTGTTGGCTTGTGGGTAATAGGGTGTTGAGTTTTCATGGAGAACACCCAACTTTTCAGTGAGTTCGGACATCATGAAGTTTCTAAAGTGGCTAACGTGATCGGTGACGATAGCCTGAGGAACACCAAAATGAGTTATGATATGACTGAATATGAATAATGTTGCAGTCTTTCCGGTGTTGTCAAATGTCGGCATCGCCTCGGCCCATTTCGTAAAATAGTCTATGGCTACAATAATGTATCCATGCCCCCTGGCCGAGTGAGGGTGACATGTCATGAAATCGATACCCCATTTTCGCAAAAGGACCGATGGATACCACAGGGTGAAGAGGAGCGAGATGTGATTGTATTTTATGGTTGTAAGTCTGGCAAGAGTGGCATTTTTGGATGACAATTATACAATCGTTAAATAAAGAAGGCCAAAAATACCCAGCTCACAAGATCTTCTGGGTAGTAGCATACCCAAACATGTGACCACCATAGGCTCCAGAATGGCAGTCATTTAGGGATTTCTCGGCTTCGTCAAACGTGTGGCAGCATCAAAAAACTGAGTCAATCCCACGACGATAAAGAGTATCACCAAGGATAATATACTGATGGACTTGGTAGCATATTCTAAGGCGGTCAGTACTAGACAAATTGGGCCAGAAATTCTAGGTTTGGATATATATGATGATATCTCCATACCAAATATCATCAGAACTAATCAGGAAAAGGGATTCATCAGGTAATGAATCGGCTGCTACATTTTCCGTCTCAGAGTAGGGAAAGTCACATATCAACTTAGAAAACACTAAGGATTTCTTGGACTTAGCGTGTTTGAATTCTAAGTCAAACTCCTGGAGTATCATGATCCATTTGGGGTATTTTCCCCCTAGCAGTTGACGTGTGAGAATGTGTTGCATAGGGTTGTAGTTGGAAATTACCGTAGTCTTGTGAGAGAGGATATAGTGCCGGAAACGTTGAACTACTTGGACGACTACCAAGGCCAGTTTTTCAAAATGTAAATACTTAGTTTCAATAGGCGTTAAACTTTGACTCCAGTAATAGATGACATGTTTTTCATCAGAATCATCCTCCTGAATGAGAACCATCGCGATGGTGTAATCCGAGGCTATGAGGTAGAGGAAATAATCACGGCTGTAATCCGGTGGGAAGAGGAGCGGAGTACGTGTCAGGGACAGTTTCAAAGATTCGAAGGATTTGTTGGCAATGGTATCCCATATGAACTCAGACCCCTTTTTGAGTAGTCATGTAAATCCAAGAGTTAGCTCGGCATAATTCAGGATGAAATGATGAAGAAAGTTTGCTTTCCCTTGCAAACTTTGTAACTAGAAAAGCAAGGAAGGAGGAGGGAGATTGAGGATCGCTTCGACCTTCAAAGGATCTACCCTGATCCCTTGACATGAAACAATAAATCCTAGAAGTCGGCTGGATTCTATACAAAAAACACATTTGTGAGGATTCAAGCATTTATGGTAAAATCGACATTGGAGGAAAATGGCTCAGAGGTGTATTGGATGATCGACTCGGTGCATGGAATGAGCGGGTAAGTCATCAAGATATGGCTGCATGATGTGCTTGATATCATGGAAGGCATAAGACATGGCACGCTGAAAAGTTGCACCAGCATTTTTTAGACCAAAAGGAAGTTTTCGATAGGCAAAAGTGCCCCAAGGATAGATAAAAGTGGTTTTTTGTTGGTCCTCAGGAACAATATTGATTTGATTATATTCGTAGAAACCATCCATCAGAGAGAATATTTTACTTATGGCACAATCATCGACAATCTGGTCGACGAAGGGGGTAGGAAAGTTGTCTTTAGGACATGCTTTGTTAATATCCCTATAATCAATGCACATGCGGATTGTGCCTTGTTTCTTGTCGATCGGGACAAGATTAGAAACCTAGTCAGTGAGAGCCACCGAGTAAATAAAGCCGACTTTGAGAAGTTTCTCAACTTCAAGCTTGATAGCGGCCGCTTTACGTGGGTGGACCGGACGAAGGCGTTGTCGGATAGGTTTAGCATCTAGGTATGTCTTGATCTCATGTATCACAATGTCAGAGTTAATAATCGACATTTCTTCATAGCTCCAGGTGAAAACATCAAAAAATTATTTGAAAAGTTACTTGTAGGTGATGATTTCATCAGGGGAACACAAAGCTCCGATATGCACATTTTCAACAATTCCTGGTTTTATGGATATGTCGAGGGGAATGGTGGGTGAGATATTACTTAAGTTCCCTTCAGAAAACACATCATGTGTAGACTCGAGAATGGTGGAAATGACGACAACAGTCGATGGGGTTGAGATCTGTTGGTAGCTCTCGATGGCGTGTTGTTCCAAGAAGAGGATGGAATGATGATGTCCATTGTCCCAAGGGGTGTCTTCCATAATAAACATAATCATTTCATCCATGGGAAAAATGACGTGGAACGGATCTATAGATAAATCACCAAGAGAGGGGGTAGAAGGAGTTGTCGATTGAATGGTCTGATAGGCGGATTTGACCGAGATCAATGACATTTCGTCACCGTAACGAAGATGATCGTCGAGGTTGGGTACCATCCATGGGTCATGAGACGCAGGGGTTCAATGAATAGAGGTGGAGATCATGTTGATTGAAGCGACAGATGGATGTGGAACATCGGGTGGTGGGATGGGGAAGGTACCCATTAACGTTCTCATATCCANACATTACTAGTACACGCATCTGAGTTAAATAAAGCTAATTGGTCGACGGTAATTACCTTTCCTTGATGTGGGAAATGTACAACACGAAAAAGAGTCGACACAACTGCGCGCATGGAATCAATCCAGCTATGGCCGAGTAGAAGGTTGTAATCGAGAGGAGCATCAAAGACTTCCACTTCAACTTGGACCATTTTTCCTTCTAACATAATTGGCAAGGAAGGTAGGACACCGTAAGGCTTAAAATCGAATCCATTAAAGGATTTGAGTGTGTTGTGGGATTCATTCAAAGGAGGAGAGCTGATGGCTTTCCAGCAGGTAATAGACATGACACACATCGAGGCACCATCGTCGATAACAGTTCTACAAATGTTTTTGTCAGAGACAATAACTTGTATTTGGAATGTGAGTTGAGGGGGTAACATTGGAATGTGATCTTCCAAGTCAAAAATTATTAAATTCATATCCGTAGGGTTGATTCCACTAATAGATTTCAATAGTGCATTCTGTTGTATAGGAAAAATTTGAAGGACTTCAAGGGCTGACATAGCGGATGGTGCTTGGGCTAGATCTTCAACAATATTGTAGTTCTGGGCAGCATGGGCATGAGGATTGAAAGTCGATTTCTGAATGATGCCCTTTGGAGGAGGGCGAAGGACTATGTTGAGGCTCGGTCGCTCGAGATGAAGAGGACCGCTGGTAGGTGGAGTCATGGGAGATGGTTGGACCAATGAAGGAGGTATAGCATCAACCTTCTCTTTAGAGGAGGAATAATATTTGGCTCGAGTGGTAAGTGTGATGTTGTTTTTCTTTGAATTGCCTATACACATTAAGACATAGGATGTATTGGAGGGGGAGGGTTGGTCATGAATGACCAATTGGGCCTGTTGTTGAGAAGGGAAGGGTTGTGACAAAACGGTCAGAGTGGGTGGTTTCGGGGTCCCTTGAAGGAACTTAGTAACCTCGTCTCATCATGGACAATCCTTAGTGTAGTGATCATCACCACAGATAAGACAAGCGTATCGGGGTTTGCGCTTATCCCTATCATCAACAGGCGGTGTTTTTCTTCTTTCTTCTTGTGAATTGTTTTTGTCCTCCTTATTCTTACCCTTTCCCTTTCTGGATTTGTTTTTACCGGTGGGGGTATATTGAACAACATTTACCTCAGAAGTTTTGCTGGTGGGAGGGGTAGGAGACGGAACATTTTGAAAATTAGAAGAAATGGGTTTGGGGTTGTTGTTAGAGGTTTGGACGGAATGCGGTTGGGCATGGAAAGTGTTAATCACACCGTCGACCACATGAGAAGCAACAAGAGTAGTTGAAGTGGCATACATAGAAAGACGAGGTGCATCAGGGAGTAAGTCGTAAAGAGTACCCGTTTGTGAGTAAACGAGGTCAAGGTATTGAGCACAACTAATGGTCTGTTCTTCTGTGACAACTCCACCCATGGCGATGTCATGACCGATGTCATTCACAAATGATTTCGTAAACCACTCTGCCAGCAACTGATCGGGAAGTTCAAGCTTGATGAGACGTCGTCTCCATCACCATTCATGGATGTGGTCGGAGATATGAGTGGCTTTGGTTTGTTTGAAAGAACTCAAAATCTCGGTCCCTGTTTCATAGCGGATCAGTAACTGGTAGTCAATGAGGAAGGCCATAGTGAGGGTGTTGAAGTCGTCAAAGAAACCTCATGGTAATTCTATATACCACTTTGCGGCAGAACCTATGGGAGTTCTTTGAAAAAGGCGTAAACGAATAGAGTCATCCATTAAGGATTTGGATGAGCACCAAAAGTGAAAATTCATTACGTGATTGTTCGTGTCCTCTCCCTCTTTGCCATCGAATTTAGGGATGTCAGATGGTAGTTTGGCTAGTATAGCGGGCCATTGGGGAGAGTGATGGATCAGATCATTTAAAATCCTCGATAGATCTGGGAGGTCCAGGGTGGCTGAGAAAGGTAACTGTCTATTCACATGCGGGTACTGGTGACTTTGGGGAGGGAGTCCCATCGACAAACTTGTAGGACCATAATAAGTTTGCATATAATGCAAGGATCCGGGCAGATCCAGTGGTTTTTGTGGAGGCAAGTAACTCATAGGGTTGTACCCTTGAATGGGGGCGTGGGGTTGAACAGTTGAACCCCAAATAAGATTAGACATACCTGGATAGGGTTGGCTTGTACCAGGGGGTATGATGGAGCTAGCCAGAAGTTGTTGCCCCCCACTCGATTGAGCATTATGTAGGATCAGATGGTTCCAATAATGGGCTAAGGATGGAGGTATGTTTTTTCCATAGGGTGGGATCGGTGGGGGTTGTCCTCCAATTGGGGGTTGTGTTCCGATTGGGGATTGTGTTCCAATTGGGATTTTCCCTACAAGGGGGGGTTGAGTTGGGCCTCCTTGGTGAAATTGTCCACCAACAGGAATCTGGTAATTTGGTGTGAACGACAGAATGATGCCACTAGGATCAGTGCCTCTAATAGAGGATGGAAAAGGTCCTCTGAAAGGGGGCGAAGGAAGCATCAGAATGAAACTGGGAGGAGAGTCTCCAGAAGGAGTGAGACCACCAGGAGTTTTGGATGTGATTTGCGTAGGAATGGAAATAGAGGCATTCAACGCATGGTATCCATGTGGAAGTGTCGGGGTGACTCTGGGTGAAAGCAGTGTGCCAATAGGGTCTTGGCTAGTCATGTTAATCCTGGTGTGAGGATTCGTAGTATCTGTGTAATGGACCATTTGTAAAGGGAGAGTCAAGATGTGGCCAGCTCATGGAGCTTCTATACCAAAAAAATAATAAGCAATAGTAAAAGGTACTGTGTCTAGTTTAGATGTTTCAAGTAGTGCAGGTGAGACGGTGATATCAACGCCTGCTCCTGAGCCAAAAATATCTCGTCTAAAACGCTAGTAGCCCAAAAAGGGTCTTGACCCTCAGGTCCTGGGAAAGGTCCAGTCAGTGATCCAGAAGACAGAACAACCAAGTCTCTGGAAGAATTCACTCGCATAATACATCTCTCAGAGTCAGAATGAAGTCGAAAGTCTTCTCGAGAATTGGTAATTCGGAACTGTTCTAGAGAGTCATTTCTTTCCACTTGTGGAGTGGTAACGTCTTGGACTTCACTCTGTTGAGGAGAGCCCTCCGGTGAGTTGGTAGGAAAGGGTTGAGAACCTTCCAGATTTTATGGGGGTAAGCCTTGCATTCTACATGAACGACATGGAGGGTCAATTGTGATCGAGTTGAAAACTTATGAAGAAAATTCTATGGTCAACTTGGGTGAAAAAACAACATGCACTAGTAAAAATCTAGGAAGCAAAACCAAGAAAACAAGACCTTCTAATTCTGAAGTCACTAGTTGGTGATGAAATCCAAGGTCGCAACAATGAGATGAGAAGGGGCTGGGCTAGGGTGGAAAAGTTACATTGACAACCTGCTTAACAAGCTTACACCCTGGTACAAGCTCCCACACATAATCGTGGGTATACCCTCCAAGGAGCCCGAGTGAGTTTGGCCAATGACGATTCTAGGTAGTGTGAAGACTTGCCCCTTCACAGTCACCTTGTGTAAGACCCTAAGAAGATAGGCCACTAAGGCTACTACTAACAACAATAAAGCCTGGGGTGATAGTCAACAGTCTAATCCACATGCAAGGGCAGGGTATCTAGGCCAAAATCAGCTTGAGAGGCTTCCACTCATCATTGTGGGTATACCTTCAAGTGACCCCTGCAATACGTGCAATCTCTACACCGATATCAACAAATCAAGGTGAGTAACTCTGTCAATATCAATGCAACCTCGGGTTTGACCCTTGTGTGAGAAGGGCTTCCCAGGACAAGATGTTGCAAATAGAATTTGACACTCCTTACCACAAGATGCTATTGTGTGTTTTGTGCTTTGGAGAGTGTATCTCTCTGCCTATTCCAAAGTTCTAGCCTAGCTAATGTTGGTGTAATAGAGTCCTAGAAAAGAGTTACTAGTTAAATTTTAAAATTTGCACGATGTTATTAAAGGCTATTGTTACTCAAAGGAGACAGAAATGAAAACGATGTTGTGTGAGACTCTGACCCAACAATGCATATATATGAATGAAAGATATCAATTTTTGTTTGATGAATCCTATTTACAGGAGGGAAAGAGGAGTTTTCTGGAACAACTTGAACTACAATATATGATCTTCTTTGAAATGAGATATCAATGAATCATGACCAATGCCAATTCTCTATTCGTTCTATTTCAACAACCAAATGCCTATATTTTCCAAAAAATTGTTTTAAAAAGAAAAATGTTTTTTAATTTTCAATATAAACCACACAACAATGGTGGAACTAAGGAAAACCATCAACTAATGAAAAGCAATATACAAAAAACCCAAACCAATCTTTCAATGAAGACAAAAATAACAAGCAGACAAGACTAGTCTTTTCAAATGCATGAGGGCAACAATTTTCCAAGTAATGAGCAATTGAGAAAGATAATTAATCCCAACTTTTAAACTAATCACCGGCTCCCAACCAAACAAGCACTCGGATTTCAGGACCAGAGATTATATCCTTGTTAAGAAAAGGTCAAGAGATAACAGTTGAGAAAAAATGAGCAAGATCTTTCTATTTTTGAAGACTAATCATTCACAAAATCAGAAGTCAAGAAACAATCAATTAGTGGTCCAAGAAGTTCTCTTCAGACACACATACAAATCTTGTCATTTGAGCATACAAAAACCTTAATCCCAAAATTTTGCAAATGGGTTCGCAGGCAGGCAGTGGTATGTAGTGTGAGAAGGGAGCATTCTCACAGGCTGGTCACAAGCAGAGTGCGAGAGGTTCGCACTGTAATGAAAAGTAGGGTGTAAACGCTAGGGGTTCTCGCAGGCTACAAAATATTTCAGTGGGAGAATGCCTGAAACTAAGAAAAATTTGGAAAAAAGACAAAAAATTTGAGGGAATTTCTGGACCCAAAGAATCTGTCAGGGTCTCCTCGAGACTCAGAGATTGATAGAAATGAAAAATGGTAAGGTAAGAGCAAATGGCCAAGGAAAAACACCAAAAACCACTAAAAAATGGGTTGCATCCCCAGTGGAGTCGCCAATTTTGTTATTGAACTAATCGATAGGTGTGGACACTAACAGATCTCCCTAGATCCACCTAAATCTAGAACAAAACAAGATAGAACATGACTCTTTCCCTAAGTTGTAATCATTGAATCTGCTAATAGGGAGGACTAAGTGGCATACCTTTATATCGCTTCCTTAGGCCTTTGTTTTTCCTGCTTCGCTCCAGTGCTCTCGTGAGCTCAAGTCCAAGACAACACAAACCAACCAAAGTGAAGATAGCAAAATGTAATCAATGTCAACTTATGCATATGATCAAGGAATTGCACAATAAAATAAGAGTGACTTTATGGGAAAGGGACATTCCACTGTATCATATTAATTGAAAGTAGAAGATACAACATGATCGCCTTGATGTCGCAAGCTTCCTTTCAGTGACCCTTGGTTCCAACACACACATTTGCTCCATACTTGCATGAAGAAGATCCAATTCCTCTTGATAGGCCAACTAGATTCTTCAAGCCTCTGTCTAAGCAAGGTTCTTCACACAATTATTTCACCAATTCTTTATTCAATCTTGCTTAACCTTTTCCATGAGAAACCTTTCAATATATAGGAGAAGGAGAGATGGTTACATGGATGAGGATGATCCCATCAAATCTGAGAAGTCAGTAAAATGACAACCATACGAATGCCAACTCATTTTCTAGAAGATTCCCTTCTAGAACCCTCGAGACCTCTTCTCCTTCCCAAGCTTAAAAATAGGTTCGCACCCTGTGTATGGAGAAAAATGTGAGAATTTCGCACCCTAAGTGTACGTGGCTTGCGAGAATGAGGGGTTCTCTCACCCTAGGCCATAGGTAGCATGCGAACTCACTTTAAAAATATGTTTTTGGAAGGAGTCAAGGGCCACATTTCTCAGGCAAAAAGTCCTTGTTGGGAGCCTGAATACACCATTGTTAAGACATCACCAAAGTGACCAAAATCATGTGTAACACTAGCTGAAGAATTGCAGGTACCTTCTACAACTTACCCAAATGACTCTGGATCACTATATACCAGAGGTTGGGAAAGTTGATAAGTCATGCTCCAATCTTTCATAGGTTAGCCCTATTCTTCTTCTTCTTTTTTGAACCCAAGTTGTTCAACCATTTCAGCCCAATATCCAGACTCCTTGTTGCCTTTTGTATCTTCCCAAAAGATGGGATAAGAAAATATCATACCTATCCAACGGACCCCCAAGATTTTGACACAGTCAATATACCTTGGCAACATGTCCAAAGCCCTCTGAAAGACTTCAATAGATAATGGCTCTCTCCTGAGTTGGTCACAAGATAGATAAAAATTCATGCCCTATATATCTAGGATAGTCTCTAACCGATTAAGAGTTATTCATGTCTCACAAGTAGATAAGGCATTTGTTTGGTTGACATTAAAAATGGAGACAAACTCTGGGTCTTTCAATTTTTCTATTTTTTTCTCACACAAACTCTTAGGGCAGGGTTTAGGCCTAAGTAACAAGCCTTCTACTTTCTCCTTATTTTTCAAGAAAGAAATAGATTTCCTCCACTTCACCTAGTTGTTCATAAAGGAAACAGAATCCCTCAGTTGCACATCACCCACCAATGGGTTAGGATCCCATCCACTGACATTCGGTATAGCCAGGTTATGTATATATGCTTCACAAAGTAATTTTTCGTCTTCTTCATCACAAGTCTTATACAACATCATGAATTGAACGAAATCATTTATGTAGCACATACAATCATGTGCCAAGGATTTAATTAACAGTGAAAAGACTTGACATCTTAAATAATTGGCATAGACAGGAGAAGGTTGAGATTAATCCCTTATGGTTTGGGCCAGGTGGAGCATGTAGTGCTTATCTAACTTCCATCTTTGGATTTCCTTATTAATCTTTTAAATATCTAAACCAAAGTTCTTGATGTGCATCTGATCAGCTTCTCTTTGGAGAGATACAACTTCACGCTCTCGAGTCAATCTATTTGTATGTCTCTTGAAGTATTCAACATGTACTTCTAATTGCTTCACCCTTTTTTCCCTATCATCAGTTTCTTCACCAAATTCAAATGGATCTGCTTCTATGCCAACTTCTATTGCTAATGTATGCTTCTCTTTATCTTCCTCTTTATTTGACTTTCCCTCAGTAGCTTCTAGGAAAGATTGCAATCCTTCCTTCTTCTATTGGTCCTCTAATTTCTCCTTAAGTTATTTAATTTCCTGCTTTAACTTGTGATTTTCCATGGCCAATTTTTCATTTAACTACTTCATTGTTTGAAACAATTTCCTATAGTATGCCAAGGTAAATTGAGGATTTTTATCAGGAAACATTGATTGTTTCTTTTGTTGTATGGGATAAATTTCCTCTTTTTCAAGGCTATACTCTAGTTGATCTTCCTCCTGCATCATTTCCTCTTCTAACATCTCTTCCTCACTTCTTTTATCTGGCCTTATTTTATTCATCCTCCTTTGAGAAGGATTCTCAGCAGTTCCCTTTTTCATTATTTGTGATTTTCTCCTAGGTCGAGAGGGACCATATTCATCATGAATTTTCTCAAAAGGCTTATCACTATGCTCTATATTTTTAATTTCTTCATCTACATTTTCTGTCTCTTCTAGTTCTTCATCGATACCCTCTATGAGGGTTATCCAAGTCCATTTGGTGTTCATTAAGTCTTCCATCACAATTATTTTAATAAGGCCATGATTTGTGACAATATTCTCTAGCCTAGGACTTCCTTTAGCTTTATACTCATTAATTACAGTGAATGAAAGAGGAAATAAGGGACGTTCACATATCGATGATGTCTAAGATGAATCAGAATCCAAAAATGGTACCCAAACAATAGTTTGAACCTCCCTTCCCATGTCAAAAATTTCCGGACAATATACACTACATGTCTCCATGGTTCAATCAGAGAACTCCTTAAGACACCTTATCACTCCTGACCAATTCCTCGCTAAATCCTCTTGTAAAATATTCCCTCAATGTTGCAGAGGAACTTCATCTCTCTAACCATAAATCTCCATCTTCAAGAAATCATGTAACATTTTTTATAATCGGTACATTGATTGGAATTTTTGTTCCTCAGACTATTGCATTATGGTTTTGCAGCGTCATTGCAAATTCTAAAACAACGCTCTCATTGAACCCCTGAAGATGCAATAAGTAATCTAACCACCCAAACTCCTTGAAGATTTATGAAACCCCCTCATGCTCATACACATCCACTGTATTGTTGGGCTCACTTCATACTGGAGGTCCTCCCATCTCTTCTGTAGCCAGTTATTCGTTTTACAATGACACAAGAAAAGAAGAGTTTCATTCAAATTCGATGTGGGATGAGAAACTCAAAGTGAGATGATATTTACAAGGCTCGAGGTATACGAAGAAAGATTTTTAAGGTGAAACAAGATGGAGGGGTAATCATTTGTATCAGTGGGATGAGAAACTCGAAGTGGGATGTGATTTACAATGAGGCGCGAGTTAAACGAAGGATTTGTAAGGTGAAATGATGTTTATTTAAGGTGAAACAAGATGGCGAAGTAATGATTTTTATTGTGTTTGGATAGGATCTCAACATGTCTTTTGAAGTGAAATCATGTACGGGGGGAAAAAACCTTCTCTTTCGATCATGGAATTTAAAAAAAATAGGGTGTATAGTTATGATCTTCAACAATTTTATTTCATTCATTATCGAAAATGGGATAGGAGGTTGGCACTAGATTGACTCTTATNATTTAGTTTTTGTTTTATTGTTTTATGTTTGTTTTTTATTTTGTTTTTTTTTTTAATTGTTTTATGTTTATTATATGTTTTGTTTTGTTTTGTTTTATATTTTATATGTTTTATATTGTTTTTATTATTATGTGTGGTTTGTTTGTGTTTTTTATATTGTTTATTAATTTTTTTTATTTAATCTTAAAAAACTAACCTAGTTACTAAACTAACTTAATTATTAATTTATTAATTAATTAATAGCTAGTCTAACCATTATTTTATTTTAAATTATCCTATAAAAACAACTTTGTTAGTCTAACAAGTATTAGAGAATGTCATTAACCCTTTAACATTATGCGTTCATTATCCTAAGCTCATTTATTCATGGATGGAAGGCAGGTGAGGCGTACTCAATGGGTCGAAAAGACAAGGGAGTGAGGGCACAGCAGAGGATGAATGATGCAGGAGGCTGATGGAGGATTAGGTGAAATGGATGGGGGGGGAAAAGGGGGTCAACCAACCCAGAAGTCTTCATCACGGGGGAAATTCCAAATCCACAGTCGAAGAATCGAGTTGCCTATAATTATAGGACCCCAACACGAAGAAGGATTTGTAAGGTGAAAGAAGATGAAGGGGTAATCATTTGTATCAATGGGATGATAAACTCGAAGTGGGATGTGATTTACAATGAGGCGCGAGTTATAAATGAAGGATTTGTAAGGTGAAATGATGTTTATTTAAGGTGAAACATGATGGCGGAGTAATGATTTTTATCGTGTTTGGATAGGATCTCAACATGTCTTTCGAAGTGACATCATGTACGGGGGGAAAAACCCTTCTCTTTCGATCATGGAATTTAAAAAAAATAGGGTGTATAGTTATGATCTTCAACAATTTTATTTCATTCATTATCGAAAATGGGATAGGAGGTTGGCACTAGATTGACTCTTATCCCCCCAGCTTAATTGATTACCCATCCATGGGTTTATGGAGTTGTGGTTCCCTTGAGATGTGATGCTTTCCACACTCTAATTAGCAATTGAATAAGTCTAGAGTGGAGAGAATACATGTCAAACTTACCCATGGAGACCGACCAAGCTGTGGAGAAAGTAGTCATATCACTTTTGAGGTTGTATAAAACAGTTGTTGAGGTGGATGAAAATTTTTAATTGTGATCAAAGGATGAATGAACTACTTGGATTGATGCATTTCGGTCATGATGCCCTCCTTTTTCATAGATCTACAACTTGTTACTTGGTTTCCAGAACATTCTGTAGCCTAGTATGGAGCTTCCATTTAATGTAGATTGTAGGGATTTAAGAATGCAGTCCAGCTTGTAGAGAAATGTTGAGGTTGATATTTGTAATTTGATGAGTGCATTCGAGATGAATTATATGCACAAAATCCTGAGCTACTTTTTTGTATTCAACCATATCTAGTGTGGGAGGACATGTCCATGCCATCCAATAGTTGGTTTCCAAACTTGTAGCACCTGAAAAAATGTTTTCAACAAAAATTTAATTGGAACCAAGCCACCACTATATATTGTTGTTAAGTAAGATAGTAAACCTTTTTTTTAACACTTCCTTATTATCTCTCTTCATCCTGTGTAAGTTGTAACTGTTTAAAATGTGAATGACCACTTTTGAGTTACTAGATGATCTTACCTGTAATACTCTTGGAAGTGTAAGATTTTGATCAGAAAACCATTGCTTAATCTGAGCCAATGTCTCTTTCCCAATGTATGCAAAAAAAGGCACATTGTTTTCATCAACAAAAGTTCATCTACAAAGTTTTACTTATACATAAGCAGGAGTAGGACAACATCAAGAATTAACAGTGGAAAATCATTCTCTAGATCCCTTGAAAGGTTTTGTATGAAATGTCATTCAACTTTAAATTACAATCGTGATATCAAGCAATTAGAAAACCAAAGGAAAAAGTTGAATTTGGCATGCAAATCACATGCTAGGGTATATTGAAAGCATAAAAACATGAAAATAACTAAGAATCTCACTTGCATAACACTCCAAATAAAAACTAATCCTTTCCAAACTCTGAATGTTGAATGGCACTCTAATTTCTCATGAATAAAATATAATCCTGGAAATCTCCCACCATACATCAACTATGTGTCCAGACATTTTTACAGAAACCATAAGACTTAATGAACGATGCTTACTGAATCATATGGTGCCAAATATGAAATAAGAATATGATTTAACAAATGAAATCAATGAAATTCAATTAATCACTATTGGAAACTATAGAAGAACTCACACTAAGCTTGTTGGGAAAAGAAATAATGTCACATAAATCAAATTGGTTACAGATGAAATGTAAACACGCTCTATATCTTCTATTTACATTTGTAGCACTGCTTCCTGATAGGGGGGCATTCCTTCCATGGAGACATGATACTTAAAATCACTCCATAACAAATTAACACCTCCAACATGAAATAATAATAATACATTTTTATAATTAACTCAGAGCTTCATGTTACAGAGGTAGAGTTCAACTCACTAATGTCCAGTTAACATGCATTTTCCCAGTTCTTCATATATAGACAAATCATTTTCCAAGTGGACAAAACCACTTCCATACTAAATGGCCTATATTCATCTCTTAGAAATAGAAACTTGTGTCTAATATGAAACAAGCATTCCCCAAATTTTCATAGAAAATTCAATATCTTAGTCATGTAGAACAAATGAAAAATCTTCTCTTCAATTACAAGAGAAGGTAGGAAACATTCACAAAAAACTGAAAGCCAAAGAGTACCAAAACGTTGTTAACATGGGTTCTAACTACATTAAAATTTTAAAAAATATAAGCATCTACCTAAACCTATTACACTCAACATAAACAAAAGTTTTCACTAAACAAAATTGTACAATGAATCCAAAATTTCTGAGTTGAGAATATTCCAAAATATTATAGTTTATGCCTGAAATGGAACATAACTAAGCATTGATATTAATTTGAAAGGAAATAAAAAAGTTCTTAGTCTCTCAACTCCCGAGTCTCAACAACAAGAACATCAACATTATATCAAGATTTGTAGCAAAACCTTGAAAATCATCTAGATCGATGATTTTTTCAAATACTTCTTTGGCCACTGAATGAAACTCCTTTCCATCTGCTTCAAATGTTCATATCCGTCAATTTTATCTTCATATGCAAGGGGGATGTTACTTGTGACATTCATGACACATACATTTGCATCTTACGAACCAAGTGGCACTCCATGGATCGTAGTAAGTGACTGAATGTATCTAGAGTCAGAAATAACACTGTCATATGGATCTAATATGTTCACTTTCTCACCTACCAGGAATACTTCATGCCCTATTGGAGTTGATGGCCACTACAAAAAACAAAATTATACATAAATATAAGAAAAAAATTATTACAACTAAATTCCAAAAACATGCATATTTATTGATATAATGAAATTATATGCACTCACCGAGGAAATATTTGAAACACTGACAAGATTCGGAACTGATCGAAAATGTTGAAGCTCTTCAATGTTGTGGTCTTTCTGACTTTCTGAGACTACATTTTTTCCTTTAATTATATTATCATGCATGTGATTTCATCATGCACAAATTAAATATAACACTATAATAGCAGCCTATAGGGATTGCAGATATCCACAGAAATTGTTACTGATTTAGTACATACCTTTGCATGTTCATGAACCGTTTTTTAGTCTTTTTGAATTCTTTCACCACCCAAATTTATAGTTTGTTATTGTTATTGATAGGCATTGTAGTTTAAAAAAAAAGAGGCTTCGTGAGTGAAGGAAAATGGAACCAAAACATCAAAAAATTTAAAATTTAAGTGAAGAAATGTTTGTAGGGGAACGATAATTAGCTTACCTCATCTAAGTCACTTTGAAATCCCTTATTTTTACCTACAACAACAAGATATTCAAGGGAGTAGGCTATGATTGACATTCTTTTTTCCAACCCACTTATGCATTCCTTTGCATGTTTATAATCCAAACTATGGTTTTCAACACCAAATGTGGTTACAATTTGGCTTTCCCGGACTACAATAGATGGCAATGATTTTCCAATTGGATTTTTTGACATATGTTTATGTTTAGAATTTTATAAGTCTCCCTTTACATATTCATCCATTTCACCCACATCTAGTTCTCTATTAGCTTCATGAATCTACAAACAATTGTCAACACACAATTAGTTGGATATATAGACAAATCAAAATGTATAACACAATGTACTTACAAATATAATTACAAAAAATCCATACATAATGTATTCATCAAAAAATAAATATACTTACAAACATGTGTTCTTTGGCTCGCAACCCACCCCAAACGATAATACTTGGAGTCCTCACATTATCTCTTGATTTCTTTTCACTTTTATTATTTTCCAACCATCCTTAAGCACACATAATTTCCTTCAAATCTTCCCATTGTTTGGGATTCAAGCTACGGTCCCTATCCTTTCCATCCAAAATTAATTTTTTACATGTGTACCTAAAATTATTAATCATTTTTCTCATTCTGTGCTTGTAATATTTGGTGGAAATACTTCCACCAACAATCCCAAAGGCATCTTCCATTTGTTGGATCACTCAATCCACATTTCTTGGATCTTGATCTACAAAATTGACTATGGTGACATCCAAATAAGACCTTATTATCATGACCAACTATGAGTCCCACCTTGAAGCATTTAGTCCAGTAGGTACACCATCTTTTACCTCAACCAAATAAGATTTCTTCCCTTCTGATTTTTTTTCTTTGGCTTCCCTTTCTATGCTCCTATACAAGCCTTGACTAATTCTTCATCTTTTGACAAAAGGTGATGCATCTTCAAAATTAAGACTAGTTGATGCCAAACTAGTGGACACAAAAGGTTTTTTTTTTTTGTTCCTCATTGGCCACATTAGGTGTGGGACTGGATATCTCTACACCAATCTTCTCAGATGTGCCTTCAAATCTTTTTTTTAATTTGAAATAAAATTCTCACCAATCTGCTTCTCCATAATATACAATTTTTTCAATACTATCTTGGAGATGATCATGTGATATATTAGGAAGTTGATCATTAGTATTGTTAGCATCATCTCCATGACTTGATCCACTAAGGCATAGGCTTCTACGAGCTGGAAACAATGTGTCTTTGCTTTCCTTTTATTGCTGCTCATTTTGTGTAGAATCCAACTTTTCCCTATAAAATAATTTTTTTATCAAATTAGAATTGAAAGCATAGATGGCCTACATCATCAAATAGATTATATGAAACTATCATGAAATATGCATAGAAGTGAAAGGTACGAGGAATAACTACTTACTTATTTTCCACACCAAGAGTTGGTTGCGATGTGCCTTTGCTTTCCTTTTGGTTCTTCTGTTTTTATCTAGAATCCAACTTTTCCCTATAAAACAAAAAACTTATCAAAAGAGAATCGAAAGCATATATAGGCTACATCATGAAATATATTATATACAACTTTCATGAAATATGCATAGAAGTGAAAAGGTACAAAGAATAACTACTTACTTATTTGCATCCAAACCAAGAGATGATAGATATTCTTCATTTCTTGCAATGTGTTCATTGCGAGTGTTAGCGCCAATTCTTGCAAGCAGGGTATTTCTCTCCGATTTCAGGCCCTTGGTGTAAAATAAATGAAGAAATGGGTTTTTAAAACCCATGAAATGCATTTTATCCAAAGGCTGCATTCATGAGCGTCAAGCGCAACACACAGAAGAAGTCCATTTCGAGCTTAAAATCAAGCGAGCGGGCATTTCTGTTTTTAGCAGGGAGGATCCATTGATGGAGCATATCAACACTCATAGGGTAAGCCAGAGCCACAGAGTTGCATGATTTTTAGCGCATGGGCTCATCCCTTAGGGACAAATTCACGAAATGATCATAGTCGTCCGATCCAGTCGGGACACGTGGCACTTGATTAAGTCCTGTCGCCATCTCGACTATCACAACTCTGAAATACAAGGGTCGACTCCCTTCCATCCTTGATACATGAGATGCAAAGGCGCCTTTGGGTGTGGGCCCACGGTCATAGCACAAGGTCGTATGGAAAGGCGGTTGGAGGAAGAGGAGTGAGAACTCCTGGTGGGAGAATCCCCGAAAGGATCAGGACCGTTAGTCTTGAAGGATACGTGGTGCCTGATTAAGTCCGATCGCCATCTCGGCTATCACCACTTTGAAATACAAAGGTCGACTCCCTTCCATCCATGATACACAATATGCGAAGGCACCTCTCGGTGCAGGCCCACAGTCATAGCGCCAAGGTTGTATGGAGTATCACCAAAGAAAGTGAGGATGTAGGGCCAGGGTTGTTCAATGGAAAAATGATCATGTCCATCATTTTTTTAAAGCCGATCCAACCGTTGATCCTGGAGGCTCGTTTTGTGAGTTTGGGCACCAGGAAATTTGAAGGAATGGGAAGTAGAAATCCCCGAAAGAAGAAGTGCTAAGACGCCCTTGGAGAGAGGTGCCAGGTCATGGCCCTGGGTTACATTGATGGCGGTGCCAAAAGAAAGGGAGGCTAGCCTCTGAGCCTTAGAGAGTAGGCAAGTGGTCTTCTCTTGAGCATATCGTCTCAACCACTCTCTGGGGAAGTAGTTAATGAAAATCGAGCAGGTAGATGAAACCTCAGCTCGAGCCATAAATGGAAGGTATGGGAGGCCTGAAGCAACTAGCCTGTGGTACCCTTGTGTGCAGGTCCCCCCTGCAAGAACCATACTGAGTTAAGGTGGTGTCTAACAAAGGAGTTCCATTCAGGTTTGACTAAAGAGACGCCATGCCTTGGAGGTTCGAGCACGCCTCTGATTGGGCAAATTTTTTTGAGTATATGTACTCAGTTTTTCTATTTTTGTAACGATCGATGGTAGAGCAAAGCTCCCAATTGTAAAACTTTAAC
The DNA here is from genome assembly GCA_010110895.2 of Picea sitchensis. Taxonomy (NCBI): domain Eukaryota; kingdom Viridiplantae; phylum Streptophyta; class Pinopsida; order Pinales; family Pinaceae; genus Picea; species Picea sitchensis. The sequence goes on along the minus strand of SNQJ01S0002003.1, from coordinate 295,072 downwards.
AAATCCTCTGGTTCTCTGGTTATAGACTGACATTTTGAGACTTCTTGTTTAATGACAGCCAACCTCCTCCTTTCATTTTTCCTCTGAATCTTAAATCTCGGGCACGGATGATCCAGTCAGGTGTTGTAACAACTATATGATGCATGTTTGATTATATTAGTTTTGCAACATTTTAAGTTTACTTTGAAGTTTCTCAGGTGTGAGAGGATCTCACATCTAAGACTTTTCCCCCTTTAAAGGCCTGCTGGAAGACCGGATGTCCAGAGAAGACTCTATTTCCCTTTTCTTTCCCTTCATTTACTCACCACTATGCAAAAATTACTAGCTTAATTTAGATCAAGACCTCGCATGTCTTTGTTGTTCCAACACAGTTTTCTGAGTTAAAATGATATTGTTCTGAGTTTACTTCCATTCAATCCCATTTTATCAACAAATTGTGACATTTAAACTGATGGGTGTTGGGCTCTACTCCTACTGCAATCGAGGAGTGACTTATGACGCTAACATTTCTGACGCCGTTGCTGGGGACGAAGTTGAAACTTTTCCCTGGGATTGAACAACATTGAGCCTTTGATTATGAAGGTGCATCAGGCATCAAAGCCCTTGAATATTTCTACTGTGCACCTGGTGACTCCACTGTGGAAACTCCATTGTTTCCACTTCACTGTTTCAGCTGTGGCTACTTTAGCACGCTTGAAAGTTGACCCAGAGGAGATTTCTTGAGAAGGTTTCAACAGCTGCTTTCTCAGCCTGAGAAGTTTCTTGGGAGGACCCAACATTAATATTTGGCCTTTGCTGGTGAACAAATACCAGACACATTCAAAGCTGTGAATTTTTCACCTGGCGACTCTATGATTTAGGGATCAATTGGCAACTCCGCTAGTTTGAAATGGAAAAAATCCTAGCTCAGAGGTTTTCTCCTTTTAATTTTTCTGCTATCCCTGGTTTTCCCAATGTTGTCCCTTCTCCAGATGAATGGCATGATTATTTGCCTATATTTAGGGAGCATGTAGAGGACAACCTTGCTAGGCATCTTGAAGAATTTCATGAACTCATGCATCAATGGGAGATACATCAGGAGGATGTGTTAATGAAAATGTTCATGTCCTCGTTAGCAGGGGATGCTCGTAAATGGTATCATTCTTTACCTCCTGCTAGCATTTCTTCACTCGTAGAATTTCATGCAGATTTCACTGCCCATTGTTAGAAGCTTTATCCCTCTGAGTTAATTTTTCATAACTGTTGCGAGGGATACAACAACTGTATACAAGATAGAGTTGCTTCTTATGTAGGCTGTGAGGATGATCCTGGTGACTTGGATCAGAAATCATTCCTTTCTCAACCCCATTCATCTGCATCAGAGGAAGTTTATGAGAGTGAAGGTTGCGAGGAGGGAGAAGATTCTTGGGGTGGAGTTATGAAACTGGTGAAATCTCTCATTGCCAGACTAGACAGGTGGGAAGCTGAATGATGTGCAGAGGATTTTCCATCCCTTGAAGCAGGTGCTCCTAGCAGCTCTACTGAGGGTGATTATGAAGATTTCATAGTAGTAGAGGCATTAGTTTCTACCCCTAATGAACCTGTTGTCTTAGATTTAAAGGAAGAAGCCATTGTGGAAGAGGTTGTTCTCTTTTTCTTCACGAGATTTCCCATGATGTATTTACATTTGGAATTGAAAAGAAGGACCAAGAGATCGTTCCTTTTTTACAAGATGGGGGAGTTTTGTGCTCATCCAACTTTGATGATCATTCTGGTAAAGAGCAGACTGCGAAGCCTTTTCCTCTGTTCACAAATGAAGGACATTGTGAGGAAATTAGCCTTCCTGAGCAACATGATGAGGAAAAGAGCTTTCCCACAGGTCCTATTTATGGCCATTATGAATCTGACCCTTGGGAGAGCCAAGAAGAAGAAATCCTCCCAGATATGATTGTGTCTAACGGAGGCTATGATGATGAGGGCTATAAAGATGAAAGTCTGGAGGAAGAATATGCTCTGAGTGAACTGATGGAGCAGGTGAAATCTCTCACTGCCCAACTAGCAAGGTTCGAGGTTGAACGATGTGCAAAGGATTTTCCACCCCTTGAAGCAGATGTTCCTGGTAGCTCTACTGAGGACGATGATGAAGACTTCATAAATGTAGAGGCCTTGCACTCTACTCCTGATGTGCATGTTGTTTCAACCTTTGATGATTATTCGTATGAGGAGAAACAAATTTCAGCATCACCATTTGTTGATCAGAGCAGCCAACATGTGTATGACAACTACAAATCAAATTCTGAGCTGGATATGTTGGATTTCCAAGAACAGACCACAGAGCCTTATCCTCTGTTCACTAAAGAAAAGTATCATGAGGAAATCATCCATCCCAGTCCTTCAGAAGACATTGAGCAGCACGAGGAAGAGAAAAGCTTTCCCACGGGTCCTATTTATGACGATTGTGAATCTGACTCTGGAGAGAGACAAGGAGAAGAAGGAGAAGAACTAGAAGAGAAGCAGAAGGGACATTTTATCTTATGTCCAGAGCCAGTCAGTGAGTAGCCACCGCCTGAGATCAGTCAACCTACGTCAGTTGTCCACCCACCTCTTCTTACCAGAAATATTTAGCCACACGTGAGCAGCTATGTAGCAAATGAGGCTGCCTGTCGCCCATTTTCTGTAGTTTTCCACTGGTCCTATGAGCCTGTCAAGGAATACATGGAGTTGTATTTCCTTCACAATTTGGAGTCACCCTATTTCATCTCTACTTCAGCATGTAAGGAGGAGTTGAAGAGCATAACCATTTTGCTGTCATGGTTACACCATCTGTTTGTGATCAACGACAGAAGGAAAGAGCTTCTATTCAGGAAGTTGCTTGATTGGCTATGGTGGAAGTTTTCTTTCACCTAGCCCCATGTAAAGGAATTTATTAGTTTAGGACCGTACATAAATAAGCTCCTTGGAGCATGTGTGTTTATTTTTTATTTCTCTTATAGGCATGTATTTTTAAGCAAGGTTTTTTGAGCTCGATTCCATAGCCCAACAAAAGGCAACTGGAACTGCAGAAGGAGTTCTTAGAGCATCACAGGGATGACTCTATCCCCCATGGAGCCTCATGTTAGCGCCAATTCTTGCAAGTGGGGTATTTCTCTCCGATTTCAGGCCCTTGGTGTAAAATAAATGAAGAAATGGGTTTTAAAAACCCATCAAATGTGTTTTATCCAAAGGCTGCATTCATGAGTGTCAAGCGCAACACACAGAAGAAGTCCATTTCGGGCTTAAAATCAAGCGAGCGGGCATTTTTGTTTTCAGCAGTGACGATCCATCGATGAAGCAGATCAAGGGTCATCAGGTAATCCAGAGCCATGAAGTTGCACGAGTTTTAGCGCATGGGCTCATCCCTTAGGGACAAAGTCACGAAATGATCATGGTCATCCAATCCAGTCGGAATACGTGGTGCATGATTAAGTCTGGTCGCCATCTCGGCTATCACGACCCTAAAATACAAGGGTCGACTCCCTTCCATCCACGATACATGAGATACGAAGGCACCTTTGGGTGCGGGCCCACAGTCATAGCATAAGGTCATATGGAAAGGCGGTTGGAGGAAGAGGAGCGAGAAATCCCGGTGGGAGAATCCTCGAAAGGATTGGGACCATTAGTCTTGAAGGATATGTGGTGCCTGATTAAGTCCGGTCGCCATCTCAGCTATCATGACTTTGAAATACAAGGGTCGACTCCCTTCCATCCATGATACATGAGATGCGAAGGTGCCTTTGGGTGCAAGCCCACAGTCATAGCGCTAGGGTTGTATGGAGTATCACCAAATAAAGTGAGCACACAGGGCCAGGGTTGTTCAATGGCAAAATGATCGTGGCCATCAGTTTTTTAAATTCGATCCAATCATTGATCCTGGAGGGTCGTTTCGCAAGTTTGGGCACAAGGAAATACGAAGGCAGGGGAAGTAGAAATCCCTAAAAGAAGAAGTGTTGAGATGCCCTTGGAGAGAGGCGCCAGGTCATGGCCCTGGGTTACATTGATGTCGGTGCTAGAAGAAAGGGAGGCTAGCCTCCGAGCCTTAGAGAGCAGGCACGTGGTCTTCTCCTAAGCATATCATCTCGGCCACTCCCTGGGGAAGCAGTTAATGAAAATCGAGCAGGTAGATGAAACCTCAGCTCGAGCCATAAATGAAAGGTATGGGAGGCCTGAAGCAATCAGCTCATGGTACCCTTGTGTGTAGGTCCCCCTTGCAAGAGCCATACTGAGTTAAGGTGGCGTCTGACGAAGGAGTTCCATCCAGATTTGACTAAAGAGACACCACGCCTTGGAGGTTCAATCACGCCTCTGATTGGGCAAATTTTTCTGAGTATATATACTAAATTTTTCCATTTTTGTAAGGATCGATGGTAGAGCAAAGCTCCCAATTGTAAAACTTTAATAAAACCTCTGGTTCTCTAGTTATAGACTGACATTTTGAGACTTCTTGTTTAATGACAGCCAGCCTCCTCCTTTCCTTTTTCCTCTGAATCTTAAATCCCGGGCATGGATGATCCAGTCGGGTGTTGTAATAACTATATGATGCATGTTTGATTATATTAGTTCTACAACATTTTAATTTTACTTTGAAGTTTCTCGGGTCTGATAGGATCTCATATCTAAGACTTTTCCCCCTTTAAAGGCCTGCTGGAAGATTAGATGTCCAGAGCAGACTCTATTTCCCTTTTCTTTCTCTCCATTTACTCACCACTATGAAAAAATTACTGGCTTAAGTTAGATCAAGACCTCACATGTCTTTGCTGTTCCAACCCATTTTTCTGATTTAAAATGATATTGTTCTAAGTTTACTTCCATTCGATCCCCTTTTATCAACAAATCGTGACATTTAAACTAATGGGCGTTGAGCTCTACTCCTGCTGCAATCAAGGAGTGACTTCTGATGCTAACAACAAGCACACTCATATTATACAACATTTTCAACATTGCTTGGGCCACTTTTATGTTTCAACCCCTTATTCTTCATTGCATTCATGTCCAACATTTCCCATAAAAATCATTAGTGCATGGACAAACAAAGACTATAAAATATCTCGATTATGTAATCATGTATTATGATTAATAAGAATGAGTAGACCATCTCTCCTTGCATATCATATGGTTCTATATAATGTCTAAATGTATGAGATCATTTGAGATTGACATAGTGCACTTTTATTATAACAGTGAAATGAAGGTCAATATGCAACATAGTCAATTTCAGAGTTTGTGAATTGGACATGCACATTTGAATCTCATTGTAGCATTTATAAAGAACTTACATTCCACAATATATGACCACATATTGTATCTAAAAGTATTGTTTAATACAACCTATATGTATGTTTTTCTTTCATGATAGCATACAGTCAAAGTATTCTTCCATATTTTTTTACCACTGAAACTCAAATACATCCATTGATAGCATTTCTTAGTCAGAATTTGACAGTAAGGAACAAAAGCCAAGCATATTTGAAACATTGCACAGTACTAAAAACAAGTACTATTTGGATAATCCCATGGATAAAACAATAAAATCCATACAAAGTTTAGTACATAATTTAGTACAACCATTGGCTAATCCCATGGACAAAACAATAAAATCCAATTTTCATAGTGAAAATCTATTCCATAAATTTAAGATGACAAGTCATCATCGTGATGCAGATTTGAATTTCCATCAAGATCACAATCGTGATCACTCGTGTATGCATCTATTTGATTTTCTTCATCGTCCTCATACAAAATATCTTCCCGACCATACTTTACATTCTCTATCTCATTCTCTTCATTGGGAATCAACGTTTCTTCTTCAAACACAACTCTATTGCCATCTTCATCAACTTCTTCCAACGTTTCTTGTAAACTATTGCATTGCCCATCGACCATTATATCAACATATTCCATGAATTTCCTTTTCGAACGAGACTCTACTTGAATTACATACGACCATCCTGGTCTTGTTACATCATCAATTAGAAATGATTGGGTAATTTGAAGAGGGGAAACGTATGACTCATCATTCTTTGATCAAATTTGATGCGTATTTACACGTACAAATCCATATTGATCATGTTGTATTGCAGATGGTTTGATCCATTTACATTTTAATAATATGGGACTAATCTCACCATAATCAACTTGAATAATTTCTTGTATGAATCCAACATAAAGTTTATTTTCAGTGTCATGATGAAATTAAACACTAACAATACAACGACAATTTTCCTTTCCTTTGTCCTTTTCTTCCACTCTTAAATGACTACCATAGGCCCACATCCCACTGAAAGAAGTAGTTGATATACTTCGAGGTCATGAAAGTTCATTTTCCTCGATGTTTATATCTTGACCTTCTTGTCGTGTATCATTAATTAACATCAAATTTTGGAAAATAACCATCTCCAATATTCAAATCCTGAAGTGTACGCTTTCGACTAGATGGACATATCCCTGTTCGAATCTCTTCTTTGATTTTCTACATAAATATGAACATACAAGATAGTAAGAGTGATCATAATTTAACTATTAGATGAAATTAAATAAATAAATTATCATGTAAATAATACTTCACCTCTGCCACTTATCAAATGAGGATATGTTTTGAAGGACATAGGCATGTATCACAGTTTTGTCATCATATGATAGCTTGAAGCGATGTCCATTTCCTTCTAATGCTTCACCTACAACTCTTTTTTCTTCGTCATCATCCCATACTTGTCGATTGACATTACTAAAATCCTTCATATATTATGTGCAAAATCCTATGGCCTCCTGCATTGAATATCTCTCACACATTTTACCTTCTAGTTTTGCCTTATTATGAACAAACATTTTTAGAACCTTCATATATCGTTCTATAGGATACATCCGTCTCGTTCTTATCAGGCCACAATGCTCTAGTTCATGTTCTAGATGTATAAGAATATGCATAGAAATATTGAATATGTTTGGTGCAAATTCTTGTTCCAATAAGCAAAGGACTTCAACAACCTCTCCCCTCAAATTATCAAAGTTTGAAGGATCTAACACATGCAAACTCATTATTTTCAATATTAGGCCCAAACTTATAATTTCCAATATTGGCCCCTTTTTCAAACTTCATATGACCGCAATAGGTCAATATCCTTGATTATGACATGATAGTCATGGGTCTTGAGGCATCTTAAGCCATTATTGTCATTTTTCCTTCTAATATTACTATTGACATATCCAGTAGGAAAGAAAGTATGAGACATCAACATTAAGAATTGTGCACATGGTTCCTTTGTCCACACATAAGGAACAATAGGTTTTCTATATTTTCCATCACCATATTTTTCAACCCAAATATTTCGACGAATCTTTAGTTCTTGAAGGTATAGGCGTGATGACACTATATCATATGCACCAAAAAGAGTTTCTATAATAGAAAAAGCTATGTTTTTCTCAGTATGCATAAAGTCAACAATATGCCTAATGGTTATATTCTTAAAGTATGGCAACTTATAAAATATGCACAATCGTTTTACACCACTATAATTAAGTGGATCATTTTTACTACGAGGAATGCCACCATTTTCAATAAACTACATTCTTTTTTCTCCATTCTCAATAATGTAATCACTTGTTATTTCCAATGGTGCTTCATTATTCTCTTCTTGACCATTGAAATGTGACTTTTTTCGATGATATGGATGATCCATTTTAAGGTAAGAACTATGTCCACAATAAATGCACTTACGTTAACTACTTAAGTGCCTCACAAAACCCTTAAATATGCAATCCGAACATCCATGGTATCCATGAACATTGAGAGTAGTCAGTTTTCCATATGCAGGAAGATCATGTATCATAAACAATAAGGAAGCTCTTAAAGTGAAGTACTCTTTTGAATCATTGTCCCTTAAAATTTGAATTTCTTTAATTCATTTCCACAACTATGTTAGCTCACCAAATAATGGCTCTAAATAAACATCAATTGTATATGAAGTCACACTTTTCTTTCCTGGTATAATCAATGACAACATCAAGAAAAATGGTTTGGTTGCTAACCATGGACGCAAGTTATAATTTATCAAAGACACTGGCCAAGTTGATCATTTATTACTCTGATCTGAGAATGGGTTCACCCCATCTAGACCTAAACCCAACCTCATATTATGAGGATCTTGGGAAAAATTGGGCCATTTGTTGTCAAATTCCATCCACATATTAGAATCAACCACATACCATTGTTTCCAATCAGTGCTCTTATTTTTGGCATGCCATTGCACAAGCTCAACAATGTCTTGACATCTATAAATTCGAAGCAACCGTGGGATTAGTGGAAAGTGGAGAAAAACCTTTCTAGGGGTTGAATCTTATTTCAACCCTGGTCTATACCTCGCTTCTTTACATTTCGTACATGCAGTTTCACTTGCATAATTTTTGTGAAATAATACACAACCATTCACACATGTGTGGATGTTTTTATACCCTAATCCTATCTTAGTGATTTGCACTTTACATGCACTCCTTTTTATTGGCAATGTGGAGTCAAGTGGTAACAACTGATGTAGAAATTCCAATAAGTCATCAACACTCTCATTTTTCCAACCATACACCATTTGCAAATTAAGAATTAAAAGGATTGTTGCCAACTAACTTAACTCGCAAGTACCATACATAGGTTTTGAAGCATCCTCCATCAATTTCTTCCAATCATCACTAGAAACCTCATTCAACATTCTATCGACTTCAATCCCTTAATCTAAGGTTGGTGCCTCTTCATCTGCATTTTTTGCATCTTCGTTTATGTTTGTTGCCTTTGCATCTCTCATGCTTTGCAATTGTATCATATCTGGATAACAACTTTCAAGAAAAGGGCTTATACGGCTATGACCAAATTTCACCATATGTTCATAAATCACTCATCTTTTTCTCCTCTTCCCACAATGACAATCATTACATGGACATGCATATTTCTCCAAGCTCTTCTCATTGGCTAATCTCTCATCATGTGCATGATATTCATTTGTTGACAAAACTAGGCGTTGACTCATCTTCAATTTTCTACATTCAATTATGACACTGTTATGTAACTATCACCTTCAACTCTACTCAAGGAGTATTTATGTTAAGGAGTTGGATTCTAATATACTCAAGTGGTTCACCCTGTTAGGTATACCTAAAAGGAATTCCCACACGTCTTTTTACTTATAATATATTGCTCAATCTCAAACTTATCCACCAATTAGCACTCAAACTTGGGGGAACACCGAGGATTTAGTGGTCATGGAATAATCTATCTACTCATGTCTCTATTTCTTCTAACCTTTCCCCTATAGCCCATGCTACTTCTTCCTTTTATCTTGCTATTCCTACCTTTTCCTATACATTTACTTATGCCTTTCCATATGGTCATTTTAAATCATTTTCATAGTCATTGGTTTTGGCATGAGCTCTACCTAGAACTATCTCTCTCCTACTTCTTTAGGTTCCCTTACCTTATGGGTGAAATTGCAAGGGGTTCTTACTCAACATATAGATACATATATGAATCAATGAAGTAAAATAGGTTCGAATTGGCTATGAAACTAGAAGAAGAAGGGATGCTCTTAGATCAAAACATTGGGCATACACTAGGACTTTATCCCAATTGTTCATAGGTGGGATGGACCCTAAGACCCAAAACCATAGACATAGAGTAGAAACTGGGGGATATTTTACTATGCTTACATAATGATCGTTAATTATGATCATTTTAAGGTCAAGTAACACAAACACTTACATTATACAAGGTAAGGTGCATGAGTAAAGAATAAACTAGTATATTATACCTATAATAATGAAAGAAGGGAAAACAACCAAATCCCATAATTCTTATGGTTTTAGAACCTTTAATTTTAACTTTGAAATAACCAATATCACTTGGTCCACTTCATTTGGTCTTGTTGCCATTCATAATTCCCATGCTTCTTCCTTTACCCTTGCCTTTGTACTGATTATTTCCACTTGATGAATTGATTTAAGGAAAGTGGCTTATTTTTCCTTTGCCTATGATTTTACCTCTACTATTAGTGGTCCAAGGACTCTATACAACAATGAAGTTTCTTCCTGGGATGTGTAAAAACCATATGTATGATAGGATGATAAACCTAGAACAATGTAGACTAGAGGAAGGAAAGTTGCCTTTGCTACTTTCTCTACCCTTGCCTCTACTGCCTATGCTCCTAGAGGATATGAGACAATAGAATATGTTGATGTCTCTAGGGCTATCTTTGGATCTGTTGTTGTAGGATATGTAATAAGTATAGGGGTTGTTCTAGCTACCTTTGACCTAACTATTGCTACTACATGACATGACTCTCAGTCGGTTGGCCTAAAAATCCCATCTCATAGCAGTTATAAGGGCATTAAGATGGACAACATGAATGTGAAAAGTGTCCCATAGAGAGGGACTGGAAATCATTGCATTCTGTTGATGTAGCTCTCAAATTTCCATCTACAAAACCAATTCCATCTATAATTACTAATTAGTTTTTATACATATCTAATCTCTTTATAACTACAACATGCATTCATTTCAATAGATTTTTAGTCAAGACACAACCTATCTTATGGATATTGTCTCACTCTTTTGCATAGAGGCCATTTGGCCAGAACTTGCTAATCCCTTTGTAGGCAAGATTCATTAGAGTCCACTTAATTTGGATATATATGTTTTCCTCTTCCCATGACCCAAAGGAATAATAAGAATGTGAAGAGATGCAGGATGTTGGCCACGGTCTGTCTACTACTGAGAATTCTCCCCAAGCTATCCTTTTACACAATCCCAGAGTATTTTTCATTTTCTTTAAGAACAAACAAAAGTAGACCACTCTTCAACATGGGTATGTTTATCGCAGCATATTAAAATCATGCTAGAATATATCATAGGCTTCCTGTCCATTCCAGTTTTTGGATATAGAACAAATCAATCTATTGCCTCTTCACATCGATAGAGAATTTACAAGGCACATGAGAACAAAAAGGGGAGATGAAACAAGGCATTTACTAGCTTGAGAAGGAGAAGTATATTTGAACTTTGTTGCTACAGAAGCCCTCGCCCACCTCTTCAAGAGCCTCCAAGTTTTTTTCTGTGTTGTTGTGCCGTTTACCATTGCAACAAATCCAAATACATAGAGAATTTCCCAAACCTCAGACACAATTTCCAAATGCCGTGAGTTATAGAATTGCCACTCTCAAACCCAAACGCCCTCTCCTCCCTCCAATCAAGACAAATATTTGTGTAGTGGAGTAGATCGAGCCCTATTCATATGGGTTTTGGGTTTCACGACCATCATCAATCCCTTGCATGGTCACAAAAATATGGCACCAATTGAGCCAAATATCTCTGTAGTGGAGTAGATCGAGCCATGTCCATATGGGTTTTGGGTTTCACGACCATCAATATTGATCCCTTGCATGGTCGCATACTTTGTAACAATGCTAGGCGACCAACAAATTACTAATTTCGTTTAATGATCACTTTTTTTTTCCATTTACAATATTGTATTTTAATGATTTTTTTTTTTTTTTTATATGTGTGAATTTATATATTAATGTTTTGTTTATATATGAATTTATAATATATTTATATGTTAATAATGATTGTTCATTTTCTTAAAAATTAAGAAAAGAAAATCACTAATACTTGTTTTGAAGCCCAAGAGACGAATTGCATGTTGTCTAGAAATTTTGAAAGGAATGATGATAAATTGTTGATTCTTTGGTACCTTGTACCTCGAACCCTCTTTTACATCTCTCTTCGTACGACTTGGAGATCTCAAAGGTACACAGTCTTAACCTCACCTTCCGTCAGCAACTCGCGTGATTCCCCTTCTACGTTCATCATGGATTTGGCATACATCCACGACCTTCTACCTCTGGCTTTCTTTGTCTATTGGAAATGAATACGTTCGAACTACAAAGGTGGTGGCATAGTTGGTTACCATTCCAAGCCTTGGAATTTTTGGCTCTTTGACCGCCTTCATCCTCGGGTAATCATATGGCGTCGAGACAGGAGAGACTGTCAATGTGCAGAATGCTCATGGGCAAGCTCCAGGATCAAATGCAGACTCAGTAGGAGAAAATTGCCTCACTCAAACTGCAGACCGAGCAGCATGTTCAATATCTCCAAGCTCAGGAGCAATGACAAAAAGCAGAGATGGCCCTCGTAATGCGCACGGTTAACATAAATTCCTCCCTCATTCGCTCTACTCGCCATATATCAACATCAGCCTGGAGTTCAGGAGCCAAATCAACCCTCTAATTATGCAGAATCCAGAGCCTCAAATGAGGCATTCCATCCATATCAGTATCCAATTGCGCCTCACAGTCCAGAAGCAGGGAAAGCAGAAAATTCAAGTCCAAATGCAGTCTAGAAGAGGGAGATTCAGAATCAGAATCAGGTGGACACAAGCTTACCTTTGCATTAATTTGCATGGTTAGCAAATTTTTGTACTTACTCTGCTCCTTTGTAGACATATTTCCTTGGCACTTTAGTATAATTAGTAATAGTCCAAAACATAATTTACAGGCAAGATTAGCGCTATAAGGATTTTTTATACAATTTCTGTATTTGGAAGATCTGTAATTCTGGCTTTTTTTTTTTTTTTTTTTTTTTT
>SNQJ01S0002003.1:229406-282357 GCA_010110895.2 Picea sitchensis | reverse complement strand
CTTTCCAATATAAAACATATCTATTTCTGTTTAAAAAAAATTTGCAATTCTATTAAATCATTGGATTTAAAGTAAAATTAAAATTGGTCAAAAAATTTAGAAAAAATCCAAAAATTAGAATTGAAATATTCCAATTCCAATAAATCTTAAGTAAAATTGATTTAAAATAATAATAATAATTTTAATGATAGAAGCAAAGAACAATATAAAAAATTTATTTATTCATACGACGGATGCTTGTATATGCTCTCTCTGTCAATCTCATTCTCACGACGCATACAGGTAGAGACACACATTTTGTTTCCATAACATTATGATGTCGGGAATTGGATGCTATGTCGGCGTTTTACAGAAAAGAGTAATTAAAAGATAAAACCATTATTGCCTCTAATTGGGCATATAGCTCAATGGTAGAACATTGAAGTGCAGATCAACAGTCATCGGTTCGAACCCGGTTGGATCCTTTTTTTCATGTTTAATTGTTTCTAATAACAATTTTGGAAACCGTTCTCAGTCGATTCTTGGCTACTGCAAGTGTCAGAGCCCAAATTTATTATTGCAATATTGAAGAGAACAAATTTCATATTGAAGAATATTAATTGCATAAGTAGAAGTATGAAGGTACTAAATTCTGGAGAAAGTGAAAATAAATTAGGGGTGGTGCGTCGTACTAGCAAAGAACATTTTTTTTTTCTCAAAAGAAAATTTGCCCAAAATTATATTAGGAATAATTTTAATTACATCATCCAATCCCTTGATCCAAGATGAAAAACTACCTTTCAATCAAAGTCACACACGAAAAAAACTTGACAGGGAGCTGATTACATAGATCTTGAGGGAGGAAAGCCAGAAAACTAAAGAAAACTAAAGAAGGATCAAATCAGAAGCGCCTCACTCATCTCTTCAAAGTTAGAAAATCAGAATTTGACTCTATGAATATATGATGAAAACTAGTACCTTTGAAGGTGATAATCAGGTCCAATACTTTTTGCTTCCAACCTTTGATATTGCTGACCTGGAGTTTTTCTTGATGATTTAGCCATTCAATTATTACTTTGGAGTCCCCCAGGACTTGAATGTAAAGGATATTCAATGCTTTCACAATAGTAAGAGAGACCCAAATACCCAGTAACTCAACTTTGGTATTTGTTCCAGCACCTTCATTAAAAAAAATCTATAAACCTGTTCATTGGTGAGTTTTATGACACCCCTAGCGCCACAAATAGATCCCCCTTAGATTGATGGTCAATCGAATAACTCCAAAGCATAGCCCGTAATCCTCAGGATCAGATTCTGCTTTAGTTTTGGAAGAGCTTGCGATGAATATACTTTTTTGAGGTCACACAACACTTTTGTGGCGACTGCCCAGGCAGAAGGACTCCTCCCTTCAAACAGGGACTTGTTTCTCTCTATCCATACGTACCAGCAGGTTAAGGCCGATGTTCTTTTTGACTAATATTTATTCTTAGTCCAGATATTCATGCATTCCATAATTGTTCGAGCTTCCCAGATTAACTTTGAATTGGTAAAGAAACCAATCAATGCCCATACCTTTTTAGTGAATGCGCATACAATAAACAGGTGGGCATTGTCTTCCTCATTTTGCTTGCATAGGGTACAAAGGCTCAAGCCAACCTTACCTTTCTTTTGGAGAATGTCCCATGTAAGGACTCTGGTCTGACTCACAAGCCAGAAAAAAAGGATAACTTTCAGAGGCAGCGTCCAGTTCTAAAATTGAACGCTCCATCCTTGTACAGTTGGGATCGCCTTCGTTGAAATCAAAGCCTCATAAACATTTTTTACATTTAACTCACCAATTGACTTACCTCTCATCCACAGTAGTCCATCTTCTGAGAAGGAACTGAGGGTAACCCCGTTTTTGTTTAAATCGCTGGTATATCTTTCCCATTCAACCGAGTGTAAACCTGTCAGCCCCAAATCACTACTGCTTCTCCATTTTTCTGCCATTGTTAACGGGTCCTTGGCTAGCAAGGCTTGCACTAATACTAAGACTTGCATTTGATTTAACAAGGTAAGTGTCTTCGGAAGAATAAGAGACTTATCCCCAAGATTTAAAATTATGTCTCTCCCAACTAAGATTTGATCCCGTGCACATGGATACCAACTTAACCAGTGAAGGATTATAGGAGTGGTTCGAGCAAGACTAGACCAGATCCTTGATGTTGCTTTGAAGAAATGTGTCTGTCTTCTTAGCCAACTTATCAGTGTAGCATTATTAAGGTATTTGTCCTTAATGACTTGATTCCATAAACTATCCTGTTTTAGGACCCTCCATAATGAATTTGAAATCAAAGCAATATTGAAAATATTGATATTTCTCAATCCCCATCCTCCATTCTTTTTTGGACAGGATAGAGTCTCCTAGTTGCAAATATGGTAGTGTTGCGTTTTAGAGTTCTCGCTCCAAAGAAAATTGAAAATCAGTTTCTGAATCTTATTAATAACCGATTTGGTCATGGTTTCTAGTGACATCCAATAAACCGAGAGGCCTTCCAGCACCGACTTTACTAGGATGTATCTTCCGCCCAACGAAAGCCAACGGTGACACCATAAGCTAATTTTATTTGTAAACTTACTAACCAGCCACTCCCAATCCAAGAAAATGTGTGAACCTGTCCTGAGTAAATATCCCAAATATTTGAACCCCTTCAAGAGAGCACTGAACTCAAAGGGGAGTAAAAGTTTAAAGGGAGATAAATCATCCATTGACAGGCCTTCATAGTAGATTGTAGTCTTTGTCTGGTTGACTGAAAGACCCGATGCACTGCAAAAGAGATTTATGATTTTGAATATCTCTTTCCATTCTGCTAAGCTCACTTTAGACATTAATATTACATCATCCAGAAATAGGATATGTAAGACTTTGATTAGCCTTGTTACTTTTATACGAGTGATGGTCCCAGACTCCCTGCAGTTTTTCAGTAAAATGCTGAGACCTTCCATTACTAAAATGAATAGTAATGGTGAGAGGGGACAACCTTGCCTCACACCTCTACCACTTCTAAAAAAGGCTGAAGATTCCCCATTAATTAACACCGCAAAGGATGGAGAAGTAACACATGTCATTATCCAGTTTGTCATTGGAATCCCTACACCAATTTTGAGAAGAATCAATCTTAAATGGTCCCAGTCAATAGAATCGTAGGCTTTTCTCAGGTCCAATTTTAATACTAAAGCTTCCAGATTTTTCTTTTTTTATACTATGAAGGCTCTCATGAGTCGTACCTATGGCATCTTGAATACACCTGCCTTAAAGAAAACCCATCTGCTCAATAGAAATAGATCTCGAAAATAAAAGACTTAGACGGTTTGCAATAATTTTTGTTATCACCTTATAGCACAGATTGCAAAGAGAAATAGGATGATAATCATCAAAGGAATTTAGATTATTTACCTTTGGAATGAGCGTCAAGAACGTAGAATTAAGGCCTCCCACAATGGATCCACGTCTTCTGGTTTCCTCCACCATTGCCAATAGAGAACATATTAAATGGAAAAATAACATATCAAATGACAAAAGGGGAACTTCATTAATCATGCCTGTAGCTTAGTGGATAGAGCGTCTGTTTCCTAAGCAGAAAAGTTGTAGGGGGAACATATTATAATATTTTATAATATGTTTAATATAAACCATATTTCTATTATAATCTATAACATGCATATTATAGTTATATGCATGTGAAGGTCCTCATTGCAGGTCATCTTGCTTAAACAAATGTAGTGCATGGATCATATGGTTTAAAAGTCGTAGGGTGAACATATTATAATATTTTATAATATGTTTAATCTAAACCATATTTCTATTATAGTCTATAATATGCATATTATAGTTATATGCATGTGAGGGTCCTCATGTCATCTTGCTTAAATAAATGTAGTGCATGGACCATATGGTTTAATTAAATAAAATTGATGCAATTTAGTATAGCATCAAAGTTTATATAGCTTGTATTAAAAGATATTAATGATTGATGTCTACCGGTTAATAACAGGTGTTTCCTCTTAAAAAGTTAAAGGCTCAAATCTAAAGAGGAGTAGGGTATGTATAACTCCCTAGATTTTAGTACTCAAATCACTACATGGAGGGGGTCCCTTCTCCCACAAACAAAAGGGTCTCATATATCAATTTGGAGTCTTGTTCAACTATAATCTTAAAATTAGATTATTATTATTATTGTGGTGGGTGTGGTGGTGGTGACTATCATTGTTCATTGAGACCAATTTTAATTTATTGGGCTTAAAAATGACGAATAATTAATAATTTTCTTTAAAATTTTATTTAGATACTCCAAAAGATGGGAAAGGAGCTTTCATAAATCATCATAGTTTTTATAAGTTAACATGTTAAGTTAGAAAATTTGGTATTATTATAAATATCTTGAAAATGAAAATTAATGTGGATACTTAAAAGACATTTTTTAAGAAAATGTTTTTCATCCTTTACTTTTTTAATATTATAAAGATGACAAAATATTTTATCCAACAACATTTTAAAAATAATCAAACATATCATAAATAATTTCAAATCATTCTTTAAACCAACCAATAAATTTAAAAAACTTAACAGTAAAATTTTGTATTATTAAAAATTAAAATATACATAAATTCCTACACAATGAAGTAAAATATAATCTCATTTTATTTGAAAAGTCATGAAGTAAAATATAATCTCATTCTATTTGAAAAGTTGATCTGGATTATTTTTGAGAACGAAATGAAAGCAGAGATATTACAATGAAATACACATAAATATTGCCAAAAACAGAGAAATACAGTGATACATTATTTTTATTAATGAAATAAATGTACACATGCTGTAAAAATATAGAGTGAAAGACTCGCTAGAATGGTGGTAGATTATCTATGAGAAGAGATGTGACGGCTACTCACATTTGCAAGAATATTATTGTTACAATGAGGCTCTAAAGACCTTTTTAACATAAGGAAAATCCAAAACCCTAACCCCAAAAGATGAAAAGCCAAAAGGTTTATGGGCCCCAATGAGGGTAGTTGATATGTCAACTTCCCGGGGGCATAACTTTTGCATACGATCTTCGTTCGGGGCGCTCTATACACCGTTAGTAAGGTCTGGAAATCGCCTGGGCCCCAAATCCCTAAAAAAACATCTTTAGGGCCTCAAAACAACCCCAGAAGTTTGGGACCTGAAAAACTTCTAAGGTGGAAAATTGTTTTTCGAGCGAGTAGAATAGGTGGGTGGCCATTGATATCCACCTAGATCAATCCTCCCTCCTTAGGAAGAAATGGTATCCATTGCGTTGATTTTCCAGGGGAGAGGGGGAAGCGTTTGTTGAATTTGAATCTTGGTGAGTTGTTTGCCTTGCTGGAGAAGTTGTGTTGGTTATCTTGTTGAACGATGTCATGAACCTTTGGCTGGAAGGGTTGGACCTTTTTAAGCAGTCTGGTTACATGATATGACTATGTGTAGAAAGAATCGTCGCTTTGCTGCAATCTTTTCGATCTGCTTCTATTGGATAGAAGGTTCTTGTACTGCGGCTGTAGTGGTTACAGTGTCCTTTTATGCACCTTTTGAACAGATTGTGAAGAAGTTGAATTTTGTAGTATGAGATACTACATTGCGGCACTGTTTAGGTGGGACAATAGTTGGAAATACCTCTGGTGTTCTGTAGAGATGACCCCAGAGTAACAATGACACTACGAGGTCAATACTCAAAAACAACATGTCGCTTCCACATTTATGGTTGGCCCAAAAGAACATCACAGACATCTAGCAAGGCAACATCACATAATACCTCATCCTTGAATGGTTGGATGTTGTATGAAAATCGACACTATTGGTTGACACAGAGATCTCATCCTTTGTGAAGCCACTCGATGTTGTATGGTTGTGGGTGTGGTGTTTTCGACAATCCCAACACTTTGATGATATCTACTGAGATGAGCTTCTTCTGGCTTCCACTATCAACAATGAAATGCAACAGGGTCCCCTTCACCCACATCTGTGAATGGAATAGGTTCTCCCCCTCTTCAAGATCTGTTGGTTCTTCTGGTTGAATTGTTGAGCTCGCGACAATAACATTGGGGTATGCATCGATGATCTGTCTTCTGCTAGTATTTTTTGAGTCGGATTTTGAATCTGGATTCAACTCTTTTTCTTTGATCTTGGCTACTAATGATTGTTTTGAGCGACATTCATCAATGTTTTTCCAGGGGATTTTGTGGAAATCACACCACTTTCTAGTGTCCTTCTTATTCTTTCCGTTACCCCTTTTTTCCTGTGGCTTGGACAGGTTTTCGGGAGGCTGTTTGTTAGGGCAGTATTTATCATACTTTGGTTGTTGCGGATTTGCATACCTGAAATCCCTTTTGTTCTAGTGCCTAAATTTCTGCTCGATTTTGACATCATATCGATAGGAAGCTACCAATGATGAGATTTCTAGGAGATCCATTTCGGTTTGGATGTACCTGAGCCCTGTGGTATTTCAGAACCAGATGTCGCTCTAAGTATTTGATACACAACTTGATGTGCAAGGTATGGAAATTAATTTTGAACTCCAACACTGTTTGGACCCTCTCTTGTCGCTGTGTGGTCCATCTCATGTATTGGTCATCATAATTACCAATAGGGTAATATTGTTCCTTGACCACATCCACAAAAAAATCCCAAGTGGGCTCGGCCCCATATATTCTAGACTCCTATGTGGAACTTTCCTCCTAGTAAGTTTCCCACTAATGTTTGACATGGGGGAGATCCTTAAGGAGTGTGAAGGTGATATTTTCCTTGTCAGAGAAATTGTGAACAGAGAAATAACATTTTAGCAGATTTAACCATTTTTCTAGGGCATTTGCATCTATATGTCCTTCAAATATAGGAATATCAAAATTAACTTATACCTTGAAATGTGAGGTGCCTCCAAAGTGGCCTCTTGATGAAGACGTGCCTATTGTTATTTGTAGGCATTGAAGGATGTCAAAAAAATTCTCCATCATTTTGTCCCTATGTCGCGTGAGAGATTGCTCAAGCAACTGATTAATAGAATCTTATGCTCCGTCATTTTTCTTTTCTTCTGCCATGGAGGGTTTCTTAGGCTTGCAAGAGCGATTGTCTTCAATAGAGACAAGATCGAAACCCAACTTTCTATACTCGAACCTCATTGATGACATGCACTAAAAAAAAATCAAGAACAACCTTCTCTAATACCATTGATTCAGATTATTTTTGAGAACGAAATGAAAGAAGAGATATTACAATAAAATACACATAAATAATGCCATAAATAGAGAAATACAATAATACATGATTTCTATTAATGAAATAAATGTACAAAGACTATAAAAATACAGAGTGAAAGATTCTCTAGAATGGTGATAGCTTATCTCTGAGAAGAGATGTGATGGCTACTCGCATTCGCAAGAATATGATTAAAGGTGGTCCATCGAAATTAAGATTGAGGAAACCTTCAGGTGGTTTGCTTCAGGAAGTGGGACTAGTAGCCGTAGGGGGTAAAATGGGCCTGGTGCGAGGGAGGGAGGTAGGATTGATATTCCATCTGATGAGAATGATTTTTCCATTGGGATCACACTTGAGATTATTAGGGGTCCAAGGCTGAATTCAAACTATTTCTTGTATGTTGTCCTGGATTTTGGCCCAGACATGCTCTATAGAGTGGATCATGGTCTAGAAGATTCTTTGATTTCTCTCTTTCCATAATTTCCAAACAGTAAAACTAGGTAGTAGTTTCCAGATGCAATTGAGTATAGGATTGTTGAAGGCATGGTTCCTCCATCTTTCAATGGTACTTTTGATGTTATTTTGATCTTGATTAGAGGTGTGCATGGAGTGCGTTACCTGTTCCTAGATTAGTAGGTTGAAATCACATTAGTTAAGAAGATGCTCTGTAGTTTCCTCCTAGTGTTGACAAAAAGGGAAAATGGAGGGTCCGGTGATTCCCCTTTTGAGAAAATTCTCCCACATTAGGATTTTATTTTGGACCAAAAGCCATAGGAAAGTGATAACCTTAGGCCATAAGTTTTCTCTCTAGATTTTACTCCAGATTTCCTCTTTATTCGAACAATGGTGTCTGGATTTGAGAGTGTAAGTTTATCTGATTGAGAAGACTTTGTTTGTGGTGTGTCCCCATTGAAGAATGTTCGGAGCATCATGGATGAAAATTTTTCTAGTTTCCATTTCCTCTTTCCAGGGCGTAAGATTACAATCAGGTTGCAGGCCGAGTTCTTGATGGCTAATTTTCCATTCTCTCCAAAAGGGGTGATTTGAATGCTCCTTCCAGAACTCATGGACAATGATATATGCTCTTTGTTGCATGTTTTGCTAGATATTTTGAAGGATGTCCATGGATTTTAATGGGGGAAGATGTTGCCAGGAATCAGATCAAAAGAGTGTTGTTTTACCATTCCTTATTTCCTAGAAAGCGTACTCCTGGACTAGTGCTCGATTATTTCAAGCAGTGTTCCACATTGAGGGTCCAAGGTGTGGATTGTTGAGTTGAATTATTTTTCTTTCATTAGTACCTGTGGTGTATTTATGTCACCAAAGTTTATCCCATAGGTCGGTTGGATGTGTGAGCCACCTCCACTATATTTTAGATCCCATTACATTATTTAGAATGTAGGGGTATCTCAGACCAAGCCCTCCTAATTGTTTTGGTTTTCATAACTCATCCCATTTCACTAGAGCCCATTTACGACTATCTTGGGTACCTTTCCAAAGGAAGCATCTTTGGATGGATCAAATTAGGTTGAGGGTGGACTTAGGGGCTTCCATGGCAGATAAGATATCAATAGGGATTGCTTGAAGTACGGATTTTAGAAGAGTGAGGCATCCAACGAGATTAAGGGAGCAAAAGGTATAAGAGATGAGGAAAAAATTTAAAGAGTCGATGAGGATTTCCCAAGAGTTGTTGTGTAGGGAGTTTTATATGATAGGGACACCTAAACATTTGGATGAAAGGGAACTCCGATGGTAACCGAGGATATTGGAAATATCATTCTGTATGGCATCTGGGTGTTAAAGAAGAATATTTGTGATTTACCATAATTAATGTTGATGTCAAAGGTGGAACTAAAGTTAGTGAGGATTTCATGAATGGTGGAGGCCTACCTAGATGTAGCGGCCCCCATCATCGTGGTATCATCCACGAATTGGTTTTTGGAGAGAGGTGGGTTGACACCAGAGGGAGTGAGGCCTTGTAGAGTGCCATTGACAATGTGTGCCTTGATGTATTTGTTGAGACCTTCTACCATGATTACAAAAAGGAAAGGAGAGAGTGGGTCACCTTGTCTAATGCCTCTAGAGGGAGAGAAAGTTTTATAAGGGGTGCCATTTATGAGGATGGAGAAGAAGGTGGTGGAGGTTAGCTGGAGGATCCAATTGAACCAATCAAATATTTCTCATATAATTCCACTTGATTGTATCAAAGGCTTTTGAAAATTCTATCTTGATAACATACTAGGTTCTTGAGAAGATCTGAGTGAGTGTATTACCTCATGGGTGAGGATGACACTATCTAGAATCTTTCTACCTACAACATAACTTGATTTCTCTTTCAAAATAATGAACGGAAGAATAGGCTTCAGACGAAGAGAAATCACCTTTGTTAGGAGATTGTAGATGACATTACATAGTGCAATTGGCCTGAACTGCTTTGGATCGAAGATTCATTCTTCTTCGAGGATAAGAGTTAAGAAGGTTGCATTGAGGGAAGGAATAATTCCTCTGGAGCAGTGAGAATCTTCAATTAGTTACCACACCTCTTCGTGTATTATTATCCAACAATGGTGGAAGAAGTTGGTGGTAAAGTCGTCTAGTTTTGGAGCTTTCCCAATAGGAATCTCCTTGATGGCATGATCTACTTCCTCAATAATGATTAGTCTTAGAAGGGCGATGTTCTGATCTGTAGTAATGTTGTTTGGAATGTGTTTGATAATTTTTTCAATGGATGGAGATCGATCGGGATAAGGTTCTATTAGTAGCATTTGGTAATAATCAATTATCTATTGGTCTATGCTTGCATGGTCCACAATGGATTGGTTTTGATCATTTTCCAATCTGGTGATTCTGTTGAAGTGGCGTCTCTGAATCAGTGATTGGTTAAAGAATTTGGTATTTTTGTCTCCTTCTAGAAGCAATTGCACTCAGGATTTCTAATGCCATAGTTTTTCTTCCTGAGCATACCATTCACCAAGTTTCTTGCGAATATTGGCTTCTTCTACTTGAATATGATCATATCTTCTGCTAAGGATGATTTTCTTTTGTCTTTCATGCATTTTTTGTTCCATTTATTTATGTGCCTAAAAGATGTTCCCAAATACCATTTTTTCCAGTCTCTGAGACGTTGCTTGAAGTTCTTCAATTTCTGTTGGAATCTATACATGAGGGTGTCATGAGATACTTTAGCAATTTTTAAACCAGGTCATAGAATTCTCTTGGAAATCTGGGTGAGTGAGATAAAAAAATTCAAAGCAAAAAGGTTTTTTTTGGTGTAAACCTAGTGTGTCCAACCAAAGTTGGATTGACTAGTGATCATATCTAGAGGCATGGAGGATTTTGGATTCTGTAGGTAGTCCTTCCATCATTAGTGACTCAGAAATGAGGAAATGATCTAATTTACAAGCAATTTGGTGAGAGACCGATCTTCGATTTGACCATGTGAAGGTGCCTTCACGGAAGTTGTAACACCCCTGGCCATCAACCCCAAGGTTGGGCCAACGCTACTACATGGAAAAACACTTCTGTAACACCTTATGCATTTTAATGAACTTAAAATGCTTGATTACAGTTAAACACAAAATTACTACTAGAATTTCAGAGTTAATGGAAATAACAATAAATTCATATGCACAAAAAAATACGTGATAACATTGCAAGAATCACATGTATGAAATTTAGTTAATTACAGAGTTACAAAGCATAGTGACACTTATCTTTGAAATTGTCACACACCACCAACTGCGTGTAGACCTTCCACGAACCTTCCAGCCTTAGACCACGCTGCTCATCACTTTCAGCAGTAGGTCACCCCTGAGCTGGGACTAAGGTCCACCGGGTAGGGATTCCTAGGCTAGGCAGGGAATACAGGAAGACACACAGTCACAGAAGAAGGATTCTCTCCCAGGAACCACTTATGCCCACTGCCCACAGACTCTCCTTCCCCACATGCCTATCCCACCCCAGGAGTATACACCTTCTCTGTCACCTAGACAGTCCTTCGGCTTCTAACCTCCCTTGCCTTGGGCTTCAGCAACAGACCGAACCAGAAATCTCCGAGCTCTGCGAAAGCTATAGGGTTCCTTCCAGGAGCTATCTCCTTCCTCCACGCACTCTCTCACAACAACAACAAACCACACCAGCCAAGAACTGCATGGCCGCCACAGTCAACCGGGACAACAAACACGGGTTTCCCAAACAGATGATAGATAGATGCTTCAACCCAACCAGGCATCAACAATTATGGGACATTCAGTTTTCCCAACCAACCATACAGAACAAGCTCATGGTTCTAAGTTTTCAGGATGCATGATAAGAAATCCACGTAGAGGTTGAACATAGACTCGATGGTTTAGAAAGAGGGTGTACCAGCTCCTCCTGAAATCAACACAGGCTTTTCGGGTTTCAAAGTTGTGTGAGGGTATGCTTGTAGAGGTCAGACGAGATTCACAGTTCAGACAGTCGACGTTCGAATGGAGGAGGAACCTCCGCAACAGTCGACGGGAATGGCAGAGGAACCCCCAACACAACCCAACTCAACAGTTTTAACTACATGCACTTGGGTTGACACATGTCACCCATGAAGCTCATTCCTTCACATTTGGAAGTCACTCATCCTTCCAAATAACTTAGAATAAAACATCACATTTCACAAGGCTTTTGGAATAATATTAAAATATTATTCTCAAGGACTTAAGCCCCTAGGCTCAACACTTAGCCTCTATTTCCAACCTTCCATCCCCCAATCCCTTACCTAGGCTTTGTGGATTCTTAGTCCCCCATCACTCATTCATCGTGGTCGGTCCACACACAGAGCTGTTTTGTATGAATAATGTGCATAATTACATGTACAACAATCATGTTCCTGGCCTTCAACACTTAGGCTCTCTGGCCTAATAATCACATAAGCCCACCATATTATATAAACTTGGCTCACTAGCCTATAAAACATAATTACAATTCATAATGAAAGCTTTACAATAGGGCTTAGCCTTGGGGACATTACAATCTGCTCCCCTTATTTTTTCACTATCCTCAGTGCAACTTTACGCTGCATCTGCAAGATTTTCAAAATCTTCTAAAAGATGCAGGTACTATGCCCACATAACATCTTCATGCTCCCATGTCACGTCTTCAGGACCGTACCAGGTCCAATGGACCATTACAATCCCTATAGCTCAATTACAGAGCTGTTTGTTTTCCTGTCCAATATGCGCACAAGATGCACTTGCAGGACACCTTCTTGTTCCACCTGAATCACATTCCAATCGAGAACATGATCAACATCTGGTATATATTTCTTAAGCAATGAAAAATGAAACACATTATGTACAGTCATGGATGCAGAAAATGAAAGCATATATGCAACTGGCCCAATCCTTTCCAGGATTTCAAATGGCCCACAAAATCTGGCTGCCAACTTGGCGCAACTTCCCAGCTTCAGGGAACTCCTATTAGCTTTCACTTTCAGGAAAACATGATCACCCACTTTGAAATCTCTATGGGTTCTGTTCTTATCAGCACAACTTTTCTTCCTATCCTGGGCAGCTTTCAAATTCTTCTTAATTTTTATCATTTGGTCCTCCATCTCCTTAAGAAACTCTGGCCTAACTACTATTCTATTAGCTGGATTATCCCAGCTCACTGGAGTATTGTACTTTCTTCCATAAAGTGCTTCAAATGGGCTCATCATCACCGATGCATGATACCCATTGTTGTAGGTGAATTCTAACAAGTGTAGGTAGTCTTCCCATCTTGATGGTTTGTCCATCACATACATTCTCAGTATGTCTTCTATTACTCTATTCACCCTCTCTGTCTGTCCACCAGACTCAGGATGATAAGCTATACTAAAGTTTAGATTCATTCTGAATCCTTTCCAGAAATTCGAGGTGAATTTTGGGTCTCTGTCGGACACAATCGTTTTAGGAATTCTATGCAATCATGTCACTTCCTTCACGAAAATATCAGCAACATTTATTGGCTTTTGAGTAGTTTTCAGTGGAATAAAATGGGCAACTTTTGTAATCTTTTCCACCACCACCATTATCGAATCATGCAGCTTGGTTGTTCTGGGCAATCCCGTAATAAAATCCATCGTTACTACTTCCCACTTCCACTTAGGAATGGGTAAAGGTTGCAGCAACCCTGCTGGGTGCCTATGCTCAGCTTTAAATTTCTAGCACTGCATACATCTGGAAATGTATTCAACGATCTATCTCTTCATACTCGGCCAAAAGTAATGGCTCCTGACTACTGCCATAGTCTTCTGATATCCAGGGTGTCTAACATAAGTCACGTTATGCATTTCTCTTAGAATCACAAGCTTCAAACCCTGGACATTGGGTATATACACTATGTTTTTGTACAGAAGTATTCCATCAGCTTCCAAGGTGTAATTTTCTTCTTTCTATGGTCTCTCACTCTGCTGTAGCTTTTCTACTAAGTCTCTGTACTGCAAATCTGCATTTGCAGCTTCCAAAATTCTATCCTTAATATTAGTCCTGTACATGCTAATGGCTGAAGCATGTAAGTTGTGCACCTTTCTACTGAGTGCATCAGCCACCTTGTTTTCCTTCCCTTTGATATGCTTGATATCAAACTCATATTCACACAAAAATTCCAGCCACCTGCTTTGTCTAGCGTTTAAGGTTGGCTGATCAAACAAATATTTCAAACTGTTATGGTCTGTTATGAGTTCAAATCTCCTTCCCATGAGGTAATGTCTCCATTTCCTCAGAGCGTTCACGATTGCTGCCAACTCCAAATCGTGAGTGGCATAATTCTTTCCGTTCTCTTTCATCTTCCTAGACTCATAACAGATTACAAATCCTTTCTGACTGAGAACCCCTCCTAGTCCTTCTTTACATGCATATGTGCGTACCACAAAATCCACACTGGGATCTGCAATCCTCAAGATTGGAGCATTGGTTAACAACTGCTTCAATCACTGGAAACTTTTCTCACACTCTTCAGTCCACTGAAACTTTTTCTCCTTCCTTTACAAGGAAGTGATAGGGTGAGCTATCTTTGAGAACCCTGTGATAAATCTTCTGTAATAGCCCACTAGACCCATAAAGGATCTAACTTCTTCCACATTCCTTGGCACTGACCATTCTCTAATGGCTTCAATCTTCTCAGGGTCTACCACTATCCCATCCTTCGAGATAATATGTCCCAAGTAATGGATCCGCCTTTGATAAAACGAGCATTTTCTCAACTTGGCATACAACTAGTGTTCTCTCAACACTTGCAGCACCATCCTCAGGTGTTGTTCATATTCTTCCTCTGACTTGGAATACACCAAGATGTCATCCAGGAAGACTATGACAAACTTGTCTAGATAGTCCCTGAATACACAATTCATCAAGCACATAAAAACAATAGGTGCGTTCGATAGCCCAAACGGTACCACTGTGAACTCGTAATGACCATACCTTGTTATAAAAGCGGTCTTGTTGATGTCTTCATCTTTTATTCTTACTTGGTGATATCCTGATCTTAGATCTATTTTTGAAAATATCTTTGCATCCTTCAACTAATCGAAGAGATCATCAATCCTCGGCAGAGGATACTTGTTCTTCACCGTTACTTTGTTCAATTGCCTGAAATCGATGCACAATCTCAGTGTTCTGTCTTTCTTCTTTATGAATAGGATCGGGGCACCCCAAGGCGACACACTTGGGTGTATATACCCCTTCTTCAAAATTTCTTCAAGCTGTAGCTACAACTCTTTTAGTTCGGGTGCACTCATCCTGTACGGAGCCTTTGACACTAGAGCTACTCCAGGCATCAAGTTCATAGAGAAATCGATATCCCTTTTCAGAGGTAGTCCAAGTACTTCCTGGAATACATATTCGAACTCTTTAAGTACCTCATGATCCTCAATACTTGACACCTTATCCTTAGGTGTTTCCCCCACTTGGGTTGTAAATAATTGACATCCTTTTCTGTAACACTTCTTCAACTGCATTGATGAGATTTCTCTAACAGTAACAACTCTAGGAATTCCTTGGATGACTCTCTGATTCCATTCTTCATATAAGAAAGTGAATGCCTTGTTCTGACAGTCATAAGAGCCTAAGGAGAGAATGTTCAAATCGGCCTTCATGCTCAGTCCATTCATTTATACAGGACATGACTTGACTAACTCCATGACTTTCCTCTTGGTTTCAGTAGCTAGTTTCACTAACCAAGACTTTTCATGTTTTCTTCTTATCAAATTCAAACTTTCTACCACTTTAGGGTCTATATAAATATGGCTAGCCCCCAAATCAATTAAAATAGTGAATGGTTTGTTTTTTTATCATACCTTCTACTTCAATCATGTGTGACTGATACTCAGCTTGCTTGTTGTCTAGGGCCGCATAGATCCTTGGCATTCTACTGCCCATGTCCTCCACTGTTTCAACTTGCTGAACATTGTGGAGAACTCTTACTTTATCATTTTTGTGGGGGAAATCTTTGTCCCTATAGTTTTATTTACAACCCCAACATTCCATAGGTGGCGGCCTTGAAATTTGCCCACTCACTTCAGCCTTCTTGGGATCTCTAAGAGACGACTGTCCTTGAGGACTATTTCTAAAAAAGGTTGGTTTATTTCCCTTCTGCCTCTGTTCTTTCTTGAACTTTTTCTGGTCATCCCAAGCCTTCCAAAAGGTAGGCTTTTCTCTTTTTTATCACATAAGCACTTTTCTCTTCTTATTGTTTCTTCCATAGTCTTTGGGTCATCATACTGAATCTTATCCCCAATAGGAGGCGGTAATCCACTCAGGTACCTCTGAATCTTGACAGACTCATCTTTGATGAACAAAACATACTTCAGTAATTCCAAAAACTTTCATTCATACTCATCAATGGTCTTGTTGTCCAGCTTGAGTTCAAAGAACTCTTTCATCATTCTATCATAATATCATTTAGTTAAGTATTTCCTCTCGAAATACCTCTTGAATTCTTTCCATGTGATGTCCCTTTCCTTGATGTGTTGCACCTGCATAAG
Source organism: Picea sitchensis (assembly GCA_010110895.2). NCBI lineage: Eukaryota > Viridiplantae > Streptophyta > Pinopsida > Pinales > Pinaceae > Picea > Picea sitchensis. The sequence continues at coordinate 266,131 of SNQJ01S0002003.1, read as the reverse complement.
TTGATCCCACCACATGGATGCCTTTCCTTTCAGTTGATACATGGCAATCCTGCCCTTTGCATGAGAGGAATAATTCTACAGTTGAAAGTATTTCCTCATACCTAGCAACCGAGTTTCATCATCTTCCTCCTTCTTATGTTCTCCATCAAACGTTAGAGGCTTGATCTTGTTCATTTCTTCTTTCAATTCATCCATCCCAGATCTCCTGTGCTTTCTGGTGGGAGATGGTCTTGAACTACTGGGTGCTTCCCTAATGGAATGCTTTGTGGAGTGACGACGATGTCTGCTAACACTCCTTGATCTTCTTTTCCTATCAGGGGTCCTGTGACCCTCTGTCTTGCTTGAGTCACTTTCCTTTTTCAATTTCTTTTCTATTCTTTCCAGGATCTTCAACATCTTTAAGTTGAATTCACCCTACTGATCCCTATCTTTCATGAGCTTTCGTCTATCAACTCGACGAGCCTGGGCCTCTTTCTGTAATCTTTCAATGATTTTCATCATATGTCCTTCCTTATCCATTTCTTTTCCATGCCCATTAGAGTTTGATCCTTCGACTCCCAAGTCGACATTCCTTCCTTGTCTTTCGTTCTCTGAATTGGAGGCAATCCACACCTCTTCCATTCTCTGCTCTCAATGAAAACCCTATTTAGTTTTGGCACTTGCTAAGATTCTGCAAATTCAAAACCATTTCGATTTTAAGCAAATGCTTCAACTTCACAAATTTTCCAAGTTCTGCTCGGCTCTGTAATTTTTGAGTGATATCTCCCTCTTTCTCCCTACCGTCATAACCAAAGGTCGTGACCAAGTGCTAGACTACCAGGTGCCACTCAGGATTTTGACCTTCGAATATTTCAGGACTTTGGGACTTCAGGTTTCAACGTTTCAGTCCATGAGGATCCAATAGTTAAAATCCTCTACAGTTCTTCCATCTTCAAAAATTTCAGGACTTCGAGACTTCGGGTTTTGGGGTTTCAATCCACGAGGATCCAACGGTTAAAATCCTCTACAGTTCTTCCATCTTCAAAAATTTTGAGACTTCGAGACTTCAAGTTTCGGGTTTTCGGTAACTGAGGCTCATGATGCAACAAATCCAAATCTCTTGTCGCTTCAATCCCTGAATTCTGAAAAATCTATTTCCTTACCCTCCAGGCCCCCAACACAGTTGTCGCCCACCAAGGTAGTGACACACTCAGGAGGGTCCATGTCACCTTCGGTGACGCCATCGGGTCCCACCACTCTCACTTTTATTTATGACCCACTGGCACGTGGTACACACCCATGTGTCCACGTCCATTCCAAGTGAAATCTAATGGTTAGACCTCTCTCAGATCTACGACACAGATCCTTTCAGTGTTTCGGGATTTCACGTATCACGATTTCCACACTCTTGTGCAACTCCAAAGGTTTTTAAACCTTGTGCAGGTTCTCCAGACACAATTTCTTCTCAAAACCTTGGTCCAAAGACCACTTATTCGGCCCATCCAGGCTCAGCGTCAAAACCATGGCTCTGATACCACACTGTAATGCCCCCGTCCATCAACCCCAAGGTCGGTCCAACGCTACTATGCGGAAAAACACTTCTATAACACTTTATGCATTCTAATGAACTTAAAATGATTAATTACAGTTAAACACATAATTACTACTAGCATTTCAAATTTAATGGAAATAACAATAAATTCATATGCACAACAATATACATGATAACATTGCAAGAATCATGGGTATGAAATTTAGTTAATTACAGTGTTACAAAACATAGTGACACTTATCTTTGAAACTGTCACACACCACCAACTGTGTGTAGACCTTCCACAAACCTCCCAACCTTACACCACACTGCTCATCACTTTCAGCAGTAGGTCCCCCCCCGAGCTGGGACTAAGGTCCACCGAGTAGGGATTCCTAGGCTAGGCAAGGAATACAGGAAGACACACAGTCACAGAAGAAGGATTCTCTCCTAGGAACCACTTATGCCTACTGCCCATAGACTCTCCTTCCCCACATGCCTGTCCCACCCCAGGAGTATACACCTTCTCTGTCACCTAGACAGTCCTTCGGCTGCTAACCTCCCTTGCCTTGGGCTTCAGCAACAGACTGGACTAGAACTCTCTGGGCTCTGTGGAAGCTACAGGGTTCCTTCCAGGAGCTCTCTCCTTCCTCCACGCACTCTCTCACAACAAAAGCAAACCACACCAGCCAAGAACTATGTGGCTGCCACAGTCAACTAGGACAACAAACATAGGTTTCCCAAAATGATGACAGATAGATGCTTCAGCCCAACCAGACATCAACAATTATGGGACATTCAATTTTCCCAACCATCCATACAGAACAAGCTCACGATTATGGGTTTTGGGGATGTGTGATAAGCAATCCATGCAGAGGTTGAACACGGACTCAACGGTTTAGATAGAGGGTGTACCAACTCCTCTAGAAATCAACATAGGCCTTTTGGGTTTCAGAGTTGCGTGAGGGTATGCTTGTAGAGGTCAGACGAGATTCACAGTTCAGACAGTCGATGGTTGAATGGAGGAGGAACCCCCACAACAGTTGACGGGAATGGCAGAAGAACCCCCAACACGACCCAACTCAACAGTTTTAATTGCATGTGCTTGGGTTGACACTTGTCACCCATGAAGCTCATTCCTTCACATTTGGAAGTCACTCATCTTTCCAAAGAACTTAGGATAAAACATCACATTTCACAAGGCTTTTGGAATAATATTAAAATATTATTCCCAAGGACTTAAGCCCCTAGGCTCAACACTTAGCCTCTCTTTCCAACCTTCCAGCCCCGAATCCCTTACCCAGGATTTGTGGATGCTTAGTCCCCCATCACTCATTCATTGTGGTCAGTCCACATGCAGAGAAGTTTTGTATTAATACTGTGCATAATTACATGTACAAAAATCACGCTCCTGGCCTTCAACACTTAGGCTCTCTGGCCTAATAATCACATAATCCCACTAACTTATATAAAATTGGCTCACTATCCTATAAAACATAATTACAATTCATAATGCAAGCTTTACAGCAAGGCTCGGCCTTGGGGACATTATAGAAGTTGAGGTCGACGAGACAAAGGGCTTCAGTAGTGACTTGGAAGAGTTCATCTTCCTTCTCAAGGTGTATGATTCCTCCCTTTTTTATTCCAAGGTTTTGAAGAGATTGAAATCTCGTCCTAAGATGCAATTGCTAGTTCCAACGAGAGTGCTAAGAGAGATAATGTTCTTCAAAAAAAAATATTTTTCTTAGAGGTCTTGTGGTTCATACACATTATTTATCATCCATGTTTTGTTTGTTCCTACCAGTCTATAGGAGGCTGAAAGTGTCCACCTGGTTGAGTAGGAATTTTCCATAATAATTATTGCTAGGTTCCATAGAATGGCTAGTCCCCCTGCAACTCCTCTGGAGTCAATAAACATAAAATTTCATGTTTTCCAGCTTTTGGAAATAAGGTTTTCTGCCACTATTCCTGTGAATTTTGTTTCTTGTAGTAGAAGTATGTTTGGATTCTCTATCAATATGTTGTTTTGAAGGATTCTTCGTTTCGTCCTTTTGTTCAGTCCCCTTATATTCCAGGAGATTATCTTCATGAGGAAAGAAATTTTTGGGAGGGGAATAAGTTGTCGATTATGTAACGTCCCCCAACCCAACCGAGGGACATTACAGTGTGGAATATACATAAGAAATAAAATTCTAACTAAATTAATTATTTTTCTTCTAGTCGATTTCTTGTAGCATACAACTACAAATTAAACATATTTAACTACTGTATACAACCATAGAATATATGCATCTACAACATACTAAAAATCAACATCAAATGCAGCTAAACAACTCATTACAACAACATATAAATCATTCTCATTTACACAAAATTCATTTACAACAATAACACATGTAAATAACTCAACAATAAGATAAAACACTTATCTTTAAAAAAGAATTGTGAAACCAACTAGTTGGGACAGACATTCCACCCAACCATAGACTAATTGTTCCAAATCTCAACATCCAGTCACCCCCGAGCTGAAGCTAGGAATCCACAAAAGAGGGTGGTCTCTCATAGTCCACTTAGAGCTCATAAAACTCTCAAACCAACTGATATTCTCCTACACCTATCCCGATTTTCCACCAACTCTCATCCTCTTGAACTTTCCAACCAAAGGAATGTACCCCTTCATTGATCTCATTCCCTCGGGAAACCCATTCATTTATCAGGGTCTCTTTGGCACAATCAACTAGGAATCTCTCAACTGGGAAGTCAAGGGAATCTATTGCTAGGAAAACTATCAACAAACAAACAATAAACACTTGTTGTTTTAGTGAAACTCATATAGGAGTTCACTCTTCAGGATTGACAACCTGGATCTTCAGTTCTCTGGCTCCAATTCGCTCCAATTATGCTACATCTTGATCTAGAATTCACCCTCCATGGCTGCATCAACTTCAAGCTATGTTTCTTTCTCTCCCTTTCCTCCCATGCACAAAACTTGACTAACTAAAAATTATTTTCCCGACCCATACAAATTTCTTCTCTTTGAATTTCCTTTCTTGACTCACACTCTTCCCCAAGTTGATTATACTCAACCTCCATGTGCCCAATAACCTTGGGATGTGACCACTCACACTCACCCTCTTACAGGTATTCAATGATTGGCTTTGGGAACACTCAATCATAAATGAGAAGGTTCATATACAATTAAGAAATTTAGGAAAATAGGTTCAATTAATATACATGGGTATTTCCCCCCTTGACCCCTCTTGGCTATTATCGTAGACACTCCCCCCTCTTGTGGATTAATTCAACCCCCATTTGTTGTTCATGTCTCCTTAGCAGTTGGCATCACATTTTGTTATTAAATCATTGGAATACAGTTATCATATTACATCACTTTGGCAGTAGCCACACATTATATCTACATAAGCATGTTGAAGTCCCCATTTGTTGTCCATGTCCCCTTAGCAGTTGGCATCACATTTTATTATTAAAGCATTAAAATACAATTACCATATTACATCGCTATGGTAGTAGCCACACATTATATCTACATAAACATGTTGATGCCGGAACTGAGAAGTTCCAGAAACCAACAACTCAACCTCCTGCGGGGCTAGGTGGGAAGAGATGGGAATATCACCCTGGGTTTAGAGCCCCAACCTGAAAACACATTAGACCCTAGGCTAAGTCTCCTGACCTAAAGTCCAAACATGAATTATTTTTTCTTTGTATTTCAATATTGCTTTGTATTTTCAATATTTAATTTTTATGTGTTTTATTATTTATGATTTTTATGGTTATTGTTTTATGTAAGTAAAGTTAGAAGTAGAGTTATTACAAAATAAAATATTTACAAAAAACTAAAGAAAAGTTTAAAGAAAAGTTAAAATTAACATGTGTGTATTGATTGTTGCATAACAAAATTAACGCAATCTTTTTTGACGGTACAAGAAATATTTAACATCTAAAATAGAATACTAATAATGTCTTGTAACAAAGGTTCCTGGCTTCAGAAAATTTAGCATTCCCAAATTACTTTTCTTTGAAAATTATTAAAAAATAATAATGTTTGTTACATATTACTGGAATCTATTCCATATTTCTAGAAATTTAAATGTGTTTGTCATATATACTGGGATTGGGGCTCTCGCAGACCATAAAAAGAAATAAGTACAAGAATTAAGAATGTAGAAAGAAGAAGTGTGCAACGGTAGAGAGGAAGACCTGAAAAGAAGAAATTGGAAGTTATGAGTGTTTGGTTACAATTTTCTATTTAAAGAGATATAATAAGTGGTTTGACAAAGAAAACAAGATGACAGTGTAGACTTACTATGAAGCCGATGCGTTTTTGTTGCTATCGTCGATGGTCATTGGAATCGTATCAACCGGTTGTTTCCCTTCCTGGATGAGGTTGTCCATTCTCTATTGGAACCATTATTCAATGTAGCTTCTCATCGGGGCCACGTTGATTTCAACCTGGATTTCTACGTCAGAAAGGTTGTTTTCTAATTTCCTTACATCCATTGAAATACTATGCAGACTCTATTCAATTTCTTCATTGTGTGACGAATAGTCAAGTATCCATCTCCCGAGCTCATCTACATGATATTCAACTATGTCATAAAACTTTTTGAAGGACAACCCCTTTAAAATATCCAGTTGTTCATTGAATTCTTGTTTGGTCATTGACAAGGATTTGACAATAAAGTTTGGGTCTTGAACCTCATTGGTACTTCCAATCAAGTCTATTTGAATCAGGTTTGTTAATAATTCTTCCCTTTTTGATATGGCTTGTTTACATGATTTGACAATGAGCTTGAGGTTCTCAACTTTCTTTTGCTAGCACGCTTTTACTTTTTTGGTCCACTCTGGGGAGGGGAGATTATCTTGTCTTCTTTTGAGATTCGAGCTGTTGATGGAATGGTTGGAAAAAGGGGTCAACATCTGTTCATAGAAATTTTGATCATTTTTTTCGCATGCAAATGTTCCAACAAATCATTTGCCCTCTTTCAGAAGGAAGCAATATTTTGTGATGTTTCCCAGGCTTCAGTAACTAGTTGTATTCTTTTGTTGATGTTATTCTCTACAAGGGCTCTATACGATGCAAGGAGGGTAGAGAATACTTTTATATTGGCTGCAGTGGTAGCAAGAAAGGTTTTTGCTAAAGGACTGGCAAACTCTGGGGTGCCAATGAAAGCCTCCTCAAATTCCTTGAGGTGGTCTTTTAGTCTGGCATTCTCCACTTCAATTCCTCCAATGGAATCATGAAGAGCATCACCGATTATGCAGTGAAATTGGGATATTTGGGATGACCATGTTTTCCTAAGGTTAATCTCTGTCCGAGATTTGGCTTTCCTATTTGTTACATCTCTCTTTTCAATGCCCATACTTTTAGATTGGCTGTCAAAAACAATGCTTTGGAAAATGAATGATTCATCCTGGTCAAAAACGTCAGTGTCAACTATTTCCATTGTAGATGGGTCAAATGTGTGCATGTGCCCGGTTTCAATTTCAAGGTACAACTGTTCACTTTCAATTTCGGGTCCGTCTGCCTACCCTACATTATTTTTTCTCTTCTTTGTCACTGGAATTTTGTGAGAACTATCAATTTTTGTGCGAGGAGGGTTCTTATCTCCTACTCCGTTTGAGATCTCTGGGTTGCTTTCTGACTGGTGTGGGCCGTTGAAGTGATGCTCCGTGATGTCTTTCTCTTGGGAGTGCTGGTGGTGGATTGGCCACTCTTCTCCCCAGATACTTTTCCCTATTGTCTGTACAATTTAGTCGTGCTCTGCAATGTCTCTATGTCGCATTTGTTATAAGCAGGATTGTTGTCATCACTTTCCATGTTTTCGGTCACTCATCTATGGATAAAATAGATGCTAAAGCCAACTTCTAGTAAATGTTCTCAAAAAATACCATTAGGGTTGAACCCTTTTAGCATTTCAACATATGATAGGTTTAATTTCTTGAAATGGCCTACAAATTCGTCAACCTTGTTGACATTTCTGCACACGAAGTCCCCAACTTTCCAGGGCAGAGGAATGAACTATTTTTTTTCTTGTCATGGAAAAAATGCAACCAGTGGTTATATTGCCTTTCTATTTCTACAACAAACATCTTGTCCGTGATGTGGCATGGAAGGAAAGAGGGATTTTCCTTGGAGCCAAATACCATTAGTACAATGTGATTTTCTTTTTGTTCAAGTGTGCCCTTCCTATTCAAAAACTTGGTTTCCTACCCAGACATCCGCAGAGCATCCTTCCCTAACAACAGATCCTTGAAAACTAAGACAAATTCATTAAAAACTTCATAAAAACAATGGGAGGCCTTGTGCCTCCACAGGGCCTGGTACCAAAATCTTACTAGGTCGAATCCACAGTCTATTTTCTTGGAAAGAGACATTTTTGGAAACAGACATGAATGCATTATTGCAAAAATCAAGTAGGATGACGTATAAAATTTATTCGATTCTTTGAATCATGAAAACTGGGAACATATTTCAATGGAAATTAGTTTTCCCCAATCAAAAATGAATTGTTCCTTGACTGTGAAGTACAAAATATAAATAATTATATGAGAAATTCTTGCCATGGATGCTTGTCCTGTTATTCTTGTAAACAACCAAACAATTTCCCTGAATGGATTTATAAAGGAAATTAACTGCAACTTTGTGATATCTTTAGGAACTGTTGTCAGGTCTTCGAGTAAGTCGGCTAAGATGTCCAACCTGTTATCATGTTTCTCTAGGAACTTCTTGCAGTCCTGTCCTCTAAAGGTCAATGTTGGCTCTGACAATTTTAACATCTCGCGGAAGACTTGAGGTGACAAAGAAATAGGAGAAAGGTCATGTAGTGGAATAATTATTTGGTTTGGAATATATTTTTCGGCGCACCAAGATACCACCTCCTTACAGTCAAAAACCTCAGGGACACAACCTACACAAGCGATTGCAGAGGTCCAAATCACTTCATTCTGGGTGGAACGAGATGAATAGTAAAAGTATGCCTTTGACCACTGGAAGTTCTGGTCCCGATGTCTGAAGATATTTATTGTATCTCCAAAAAACTATTGTCGACCTACTGCCATAAGTTTACAAGAATGTTTGTTTTCTCCAGATGATGAATGAAATGAAAAGTTGGAAGGGATAATATAATGCAACGCAAATCTCGGTGCAATGCGTGTGAATGGAAGATCTCCTTGAGACTTTCGTTCATTAATGACAATTTTGACGGCTATTGCATGATGCGCTGTTAACATTAAAGACTATTGATTGCATACATAGAAGTGCGAGAATGGAGGATACGATAATGAGTGATTAATCATTGTAGATTTCTTGAACAAGCCAATGCGACGAACTGTGTCTAAGATGAACAATCGGAAGGCACAATATAACTCTCCGCAGATCTTGGTTGAATGCGTAATAATGGGAAATCTCCTTGAGCATTTCGCTCATTAATGACAATGTTGACGGTTCCTGCATGGTGAGCTATTAGCATGAAAGGTTTCTAATTTCATATTAAGAAAGAAGTACGGAGGTCACGGGGATGGGGAAAAACAGATCCAAAACAGGGTTACAAGGTACAACTATTCGAGGTGAGGGCGTGAGGCTCAAATTGTATGTTTCAGAAATTTTTGAATGTAATATGAGAGAGCAATTTGTATATCGCAGAAGTCTATGTAATGTTTACAGAACATGGAACAATGAAAGTGAAAACGTGAGCCCGCCTATCTGGAAACCCGCAATCGAAAAAAAAAAGTTGCTAAAGTATGGAATACATAAACGGCTAGGCGGATTTGTTTTCACTAATATATTGAAACTTGTAATATATATTTCATAAAGAGAAAATAAGAGAAGATAAATTAATTTAAATTCGAAGATTCGAGCTTTAATTAAATTTGAAATAGATGTTACATGATGAACTATTGGCAGTAATATTGTAGAGGGACGGATGCCAACTGTTTCGTGCCAGTGTGTTCAGTTGTCACTAGTAAAAGCATAACTAATGTATATTAGGAAGGATAGGAAATTCGTGGGGATGGAATGCAACGACAGATACTTTGAAACATTTGTGAACCATGTTAGAGTGAAGCTTGCGAGTTCGAGGAGTCCACAGTGGAATTGTAGATCACAAAATTTCTCAGGGAAAAATGTGTATCACGGAACAAGAAGTAGCGGAGTTCAAAAGTGCCAACCCGACAACTGCGACCATAAAATTGGCTAAGTATGGAAAGGAACAATGGTCGGTCAGATTTGTCATGTGAGGATATAGATGGATATGAAGATATGTCAGCCCACCAATGCTAAAACCTGCGACCATAGAAAGCCAACTAATTATATAACCACAAAGTGATACTACACAGGAAGAAGAAAAGGGAAAAAGGGCCAAGGAGTCCACGATGGAACTGTACTTCACGGAATTTGTGAGTGAAATTTGTATACCACGGAACAAGAAGAAGCAGATCTCAAAAGCGCCAACCCAAACATTGACTAAGAATTGGATATTTCGTGAACCCGTGAACCTGAGGATCCAAAATAGGCTGACAAGGTCTCCCCACAAAATGTGAGGCCCCGACGGTCAAATTGTATCGCTCGGAACATTTGAATACATAATCTTTAACACGGAAGAGGGGATGATGTCAGAATCTGGTAGTCAATTTGTATATTGTGGAGGGCCGGATGCCAACCTTTTCGTACTGGTGTGTTCAATTGTCACTAGTAGGAGCATAACTAATGTATATTAGGAAGGACATAAAGTTAGTGGGGATGGAAGGCAACGACAGATACTTTGAAACATTTGTGAACCATGGTACATTAAAGCTTGATATTTTGAGGAGTTCATGGTGGAATTGTAGATCACGGAATTTTTGAGTGCAAGATGTATATCATGGAGCAAGAAGCAGCTGAGTTCGAAAGCGCCAACCCGACAACCGTGGACATAAAATTGGCTAAGTATGGAAAGGAACACCAGTTGGTCGGATTCGTCATGTGAGGATATAGATGGATATGAATATATGCCATCCCGCAAATTCTAGAACCCGTGATCATAGAAAGGAGACAAAGTATATAACCAGAAAGTGATAATACACGGGAAGAAGAAAAGGGAAAAATGACTAAGGCATCGGTGGTGTAGTTGTAGATCACGAAAATTTCAAGTGCAAGATGTATATCACAAAACAAGAAGAAACATAGTTAGAAAGCACCAAGCCGAAACAGTGACTAAGAATTGCAGATTTTGTGAACCCGTCAATTTGTATATTACAGACGGTCGGATGCCAACCTTTTCGCACCAGTGTGTTCAATTATCACTAGTAAGAGAATAACTAATGTATATTAGGAAGGACAGGAAGTTAGTTGGGATGGAAGGCAATGAAAGATACTTTGAAACATTTGTGAACCATGGTAGAGTGAATCTTTCGAGTTCGAGGAGTCCATGGTGGAATTGTAGATCACAGAAGTTTTGAGTGCAAGATGCATATCATGGAACAAGAAGCCGCCGAGTTCGAAAGCACCAACTCGGCAACTGTGACCATAAAATTGGCTAAGTATGGAAAGGAACACCAGTCGGTCGGATTCGTCATGTGAGGATATAGATGGAGATGAAGATATGTTAGCCCGTGAACGCTAGAAACTACGATCATAGAAAGGCGACCAAGTATATAACCAGAAAGCGATAATACACAGGAAGAAGAAAAGGGAAAAAGGACTAAGGCGTCGATGGTGGAATTGTAGATCATGGAAATTTTGAGTGCAATATGTATATCACGAAACAAGAAGCAACAGAGTTCGAAAGCGCCAAGCTGAAACAGTGAATAAGAATTGGAGATTTCATGAACTTGTCAATTTGTATATTGCGGAGGGCCGGATGCCAACCTTTTTGTACCAGTGTGTTCAGTTTTCACTAGTAATAGCATAACTAATGTATATTAGGAAGGACAGGAAGTTAGTGGGGATGGAAGGCAGCGAAAGATACTTTGAAACATTTGTGAACCATGGTAGAGTGAATCTTGTGAGTTTGAGGAGTCCATGGTGGAATTTTAGATCATGAAAGTTTTGAGTGCAAGATGTATATCACGGAACAGGAAGCAACCGAGTTCAAAAGCGCCAACCCGACAACCATGGCCATAAAATTGGCTAAGTATGGAAAGGAACATCGGTCGGTCAGATTTGTCATGTGAGGAAATAGATGGAGATGAAAATATGTCAGCCTGTGAATGCTAGAACTTGCAATCATAGAAAAGCAACCAAGTATATAACCATAAAGTGATAATACACGGGAAGAAGAAAAGGGAAAAAGGACTAAGGCATCGGTGGTGGAATTGTAGATCACGAAAATTTTGAGTGCAAGATGTATATCATGGAACAAGAAGTAGAAAAGTTCTAAAGCGCTAAGTTGAAACCGTGAATAAGAATTGGATATTTAGTGAACCTGTCAACACAAGGATCCATAATAGGATGACCAGGTCTCCCCAGAAGACGGGAGGCCCCGTCGGTTAAATTGTATCGCTCGAAACATTTGAATGCATAATCTGTAACACGGAAGAGGGGATGATGTAGAAATATGGTAGTCAATTTGTATATTGCGGAGGGTTGGATGCCAACTGTTTCATACCAGTGTCTTTAGTTGTCACTAGTAAGAGCATATATAATGTATATTAGGAAGGACAAGAAGTTATAAAATTGGCTAAGTATGGAAAGGAACAATGGCAGGTCGGATTCAACATGTGAGGATATAGATAGAGATGAAGATATGTCATCCTGCAAACACTGGAACCCACGATCATAGAAAGGCGACTAAGTATATAACCACAAAGGGATAATACAGGGGAAGAAGAAAAGGGAAAAAGGACTAAGGAGTCCATGGTGGAATTGCATATCACGAAAATCTTCAGTGCAATATGTATATCACGGAACAAGAAGCAACAGAGTTTGAAAGCGCCAACCCGACAACCGTGGGCATAAAATTGGCTAAGTATGGGAAAAAACAATGGTCGGTCAGAATCTTCATGTGAGAATATAGATGGAGATGAAGATATGTCATCCCACAAATGCTAGAACCGGAAATCATATCAAGGTGACTAAGTATATATCAAAACATTAAGAGTTTTAATACATTCCTGCAGAGAAATTGTATATTGCGCAACTTCGGGCACTGCTTGCAACTTGTGGAAGATTCGAAACACAATTTTGAGACCATCAATCCATGAACCCGCAGTTGAGAAAGTGACCAAGTATGGAACACAGAAATGGTGGGTGAGACTTGTTTTTGCTAATATATTGAAATTTGTAATAACTTTGCCACTACCTGGCAAGATCTTCTTTTCATGTTTCTGAACAAGTTCTGTAAGGATGGCTGGTTCTCAATACTTTTTCTTATTAATGACGATCTTTACAGTTGTTTCATGGTGTTGTTTTAGCAACCTGACAACCCCAGGTATAAAATTGGCTAAGTATGGAAAGGAACAGTTTCAGTGCAAGATGTATATCACGGTACAATAAGAAACAAAGTTCGTAACCGCCAACCCAGTAACTAGGACCATAAAATTGGCTAAGTATGGAAAGGAACAAAGGTTGATCAAAATCGTCATGTGAGGATATAGATGGAGATGATGAGATGTTAGCCCACCAACCCTGAAACCATGGTGGAATTGTAGATCACAGAAGCTTTGAGTGCAAAATGTATATCACGAAACAATAAGCCATGGACTTCGTAAGAACCAACCCAACAACCACAACCATAAAAGGAACAGTGGTTGGAAAGGAACAGTGGTTGGTCGGATCCATCATGCCAGAAATCGATAATGGACAGGAAGAAGAAAAGGGGAAAAGGACGAAGTATCTGATAGTAGAAAATCCATTTTTTTGTTTATTAATGCCAATGTTTTCGACAATTTTTTATATTTATTCCAATAGTACTCATATTAGTATATATGCATAGATATTATCAAATAGAAGAAGTTGCAATATATGAAAGATATTGAACAGGAACATGGCGTCAACACTTGAGTTTCCTTCTTGTAAGTCATTAATTCATTCTATTTATGGGACCCGAAGGATGAAACCAGGACGAATCCTCCAATTTCTTTCTTTAAGGAACATGGTTCTATGTAGATTAGACCACTTAGTCTTACTGATTCTCTTGAGAAAAAAAAAGTAAGGCCTATGACAGATTATTCTTCCATGTAAAATGTAAGGAATGAATAGAGTGGCCTTTATTTAAATTGAAGTACTGGGCAACAGAAAGAAAAGGCTATTGTCCATGTTTAATGACACATAAGAAAAAGACAAAATAGAATGAAAGGCAATACCATAGATTGGAAAACACCATAAAAAAATAAAATCGCAAATATTCTATATTCAAATAAGATGGGTTACAAAATACACCTAAGATTATTAGCCAGAATGATTGTGAGTTGGCCTACCACCGACCAAAAACAAATATATAAAATAATGAATTTTGTTGACAGTCTTCTTCATGATTAAATCCTTGAGTCGTAAAAAAAAACGAGTTGAATATCAATTCTGGGCTTCGACTTAATTCAAGCTTCCAACTAGATCTAGCCCAGTTTTTTGAATAGTTTGTCTCTTCTAGATATGGCCTTCTTGCACTGGCTGGTTATTCAACATTCCATTCTTTTTAAGTATTGATTTCCCTCCGCCATCGAAAACTTGGGGTTTAAGGTGCCTTTCCTGTAATGTTCCTTACCATTGACATTCGAGACAACTTAGAAATGCGATTAAGGCCCAATTCAAAGTCGAATGAGTCGTTTTATGTGTCATCAGATATGGGGGAAACAAATCATGTTTATGTTGTCACTGCTATTCTCCCTATATTCGATTATTTGTTTGGTTGAAAAGCCTGCCTGAATATTTGTATGTTGAAATTCTTTGTTTTATTACAGTAAATTGGAAAGAACATCCAAGCCAGTTGGAAAATGTTCTTCTGTTCAAGTACATGACTTCTCCCAGCAGCATAGGTCTAGCAAGTGTATCAAATAATGTAGATCGCATTAGAATATATCTTTCATCATAGGGGTGGCAGACATGGCAGCCCACAAAAAGGTATGGAATGTTCGGAGGTGATGTCAAATATTACTCCATGCCCAAATATACTGAGGAGGAAATTATAGAATTAGATACCAACGAACGTTATATGGTGTTTTATCCACCCATACAGTTTATGTTACCCGCTTCTGGCTACATTCGCAAATGGAGTAATACTTTCCATCATTTACAAACATCAAATACCATTTTTCATGCCATGATAAGCACTACTCCCCTGATGAAGACAAATTTTTCTGTGCTCTGCAGAATTCCATACACTTGCCAAACTTGTTTTGCTGGAAGAAATTATATACTTCAATGAAGGATTTTTTTTTGCACATAACCTGAAACTCCACCCAAACTCCCAGGAAGAAAACAAAGAAGATCAACAAACAAATATCCAGGCAGGCCTTTCAACCAACCAAAGCATCGAATATAGGGAGAACACCAAGCAGAAGATAATTGTATTTTTTTTCCCCTATCTGAGTTTCTGTTGGATAACAGAGTGTTTTTTTGGCATCAAATCCCACGTCACATAAGGGCAGTCTATCTTGTTTCATTTGGGCCCCAATGGAATATCTATGTTGTCTTACATGTCCATGACTAGAAACATTAGAATGAAGGCACCCTAAAGCTGTACTCTTTGATGATAGAGAGAAATGGCAATAAGTATTTAAAAGCAATGTTGGATGATGACAATATGATCTTCTGTAGATTTTGTATTCATTCATATTAATGAAAGATGCTCTCGATATTTTCTCTTATTAATGCCAATCTTTTAGAATATGTGTGCTGAATAGTGACTAATAACACGTATTAACATTCCCATATCCGAGCAGATTCTCAAATCTGACAACATCTAACATATGCACAGTATTAAAGAGGGACACGATGTCAAGGTCTCTATGGATGAAATGTTTGTGGATGAAAATGAGGAAGTACAGTTCTGCATTGTTATCATGATGAAGCCTTTGAAAAACTAAAAGAGCCAATACTTTTTTTTTTTTGCAAATTCAAAATGCCACTTATCTATTCATTTTAATGGGAGATGTCCTCGACCTTTCCTCTTATCAAGGCCAATATTTTCGAACCTGACTAGTTGGTTGTCACTTTTGAAAGCATAATTAATGTCCATTGGGAAGGGCGGAAGGTAGCGTGGATGAGGGAGCGGAAAATGCTTTTAAACTTTTCTGAATCCAGGAAGGCGTGAACCTGTAAAACTCTGAAAAATCGACTAAGTATGGAAAGGCAGGACGGACATACAAACTCATTGTATATCTATAACTATAACTATATCGTTCAAACAAAAACACTTAATCTCATAAATATGAAACCATAGTAAGACATAAACCATGGAAAAAGCATTGTCAGCTATGAAATATAGCTTGAGCCCAACGAACTCTGGTTGAATCCGTAAGAGATGAAATTTAAATCATTTGAAAAGTTTTGTATGTTATGTTATCTTACCACTATTTTATGGGGAGCCAACTGCAAAACAATGTAACAACAGATTCAACTACAGGTGCAACACCCCAACATTGCAAGACTTAGGCAAACAAGAAAAAGCAACAAACAACAACCCATCTAAGAAGCACCAAAATGCCCAATTGCAACCATGGGACCCGAACCCTGCAAATTCGAATAAAAAAAAAATAAACAACATCCAGCCATTGCAAGACTTAGCAAACAAGAAAAAGCAACAAACAACAAACCATCTAAGAAGCACCAAATGCCCACTGCGAACCATGGGGACCAACCTCTAAATTAATAAAAAATAAACAACATCCAAAAAAAAAAAAAGCACCAACTGACCTAATTACCAACTAATCGACTAGGAATGTTGCAGTTCCAATCGCGATTGCAGAACCCCAAACATGAAAACTGCAATAAGACGAATAGGAAAACAAGAACAACAATAGGAAAATAAGTAATCAATCAAGATGCAACAAGAAAGCATGAACCACTGAATCAATAACACCGCCGAAGTACAACATTGCCCAAATTGACTATAGAGAACATTACATATAGTAGCAACAAATAACAACCCAGCTAAGAAGCACCAAAAGGCCCACATGCAACCGTAGGACTCGAACCATGGAAAATCAAATCAAACAACAATAAACAACATCCAACAAACAAAGAAGAAAGCACCAACCAGTCGACCATGAATACTGTAGTTTCAATCGCGGCTGCAGAACCCCAAACCTGCAAACTGCAACAAGACATACAGAAAAACAAGAACAACAAGAATAGGAAAACAAGAAATCAATGAATATGCAAGAAGCAAACATGAACTAGTAAACCAACAATATTGTTGAAGTATTGTAACAAGCCTCCTAAGCAAACATTCAATGTTGTGAAGCCTGTTAGGTAAACATTTAAGTCTGTCAGAAATGGTATGTAAACATTTAAGAAATAATGCAGTGTATCAGGTCTCTGACATACCAAAAACAAATTATTATAATTTATGTAACAATAGCTGGAATAGTAGAGAATGTGTTCGAAGGACAAATTTTGGATATGCTAGCATATCAAACACTAAGATAAATTTATCTAGCAGAAAATGCTAAGACAAACATTCGAACTAATGCTAACATTAATCCACCTTCGAGAAATGCATAAGAAAAATATATGATTCAAAAAGACTGTATACCATCAAAATGTTTGGATATGGTAACATATAAAACATTGGTAATAGAAAAGCCAGCAATAAGACCTCCAATTTGTTTTCCAATCAGATCACTACATATATGGTACTTTTTATTATATAAAAATCAATGTTTTTAGTTCCCTAGCTACACCAATACATATTATGAAAATATTTGTGGTCAAAGTACAAACTAATACCAGGTCAATGAATTATCAATCACTATTGTCCCTCTATGCCTACGGCAGAGACTAATAACGTATGGAGTAGACTAAGAAACAAAGTGAAGGTCAAACCTTGGTTTTTATATTATTTGAAATGAAGATGGTCAAGATAAAAGAAACATACTTTAATCCTTCGACATGGCATGGTAATATGAGAAGGTCATAACTTCAAAGACATGGTATAGCAATTTTGAAATAAGGTCATAACTAGAATGTTTGAAATAGAGGTGTAAGACCACAAGATGTAATGCATGAGGGTTGAAAAACATTAGGTTAATATGTAAAAATTTGATAGTGTGAATAATGTGAGGATTAATAAAAGGACCATTCTTAGCAATAAGTCAAGTGCCTCGATATTTTCACTAGGAACACTGCACCAACTTTAGCGAGAATAAGAGAAAGTTTGCGCAAGAAATTTGATTCAAGGGGGAGCCAGACAATGCTTTGTCGACTAAGTACTGTTGACCAAAAATGTAGTAAAAAAAGAATTAATTAAACTAGGGATTATAGTGAGGATGTTACATTCCCCCTCCCCTACAATTGTGTGCCATCCTTGGTGCACTCTATATTGATATACATATATATGACAATTTACACCACAATACTTAGAAATAAAAAGTCTGCAATTTAACAACTACAACAACAACTCCAACCATGAATCTCGTGTTCCTCTCAACTTGTTGAATCAAGGAATGCACAATTTGCTTAGCAAGGTTAACCCAAGGGATGTATCATCCATTTATCAAGACTAGCCCAAGGAGTGAGCCATTCATTTATTAAGGTCCCCATCGTAGTTGGCTAGGACTCTGAGATGTGGTTTCAGAACTCTAGCTGCTCAAAATGGAGTCTTGCATTATGTTTTCCTCAAAACTGTCAAAACATTGTGGGTATTATGCCCACGTGTTTTCTTTATGCTCCCATGTATCATCTTCAGGACCGTATCAGGTCCATTGAACCTTTACCAGCCCTATGGATTTTTTTTTAAGCACTTTGAATTTCCGATCCAGAATGTGCACTGATTCCACTCAAAAATCCCCCTTGTGCTCCACCTAGATCACATTCCAAAAAATTATGTGGTTAGGATCAAGCACATATTTCTTTAACAATGACACATGAAATAAATTATTCACTCTCATGGATGTAGGAAAGGCTAACATGTATGTAACTGGACCTAT
The DNA here is from genome assembly GCA_010110895.2 of Picea sitchensis. Lineage (NCBI taxonomy): Eukaryota > Viridiplantae > Streptophyta > Pinopsida > Pinales > Pinaceae > Picea > Picea sitchensis. The sequence goes on along the minus strand of SNQJ01S0002003.1, from coordinate 247,536 downwards.
CTTTTCTAATATTCCAAAAGATCCACAATATCTTACTGCCAACTTCGGGTAGCTTCCCAATATTAGCAAACTTCTCTTTTCCTTAAAAAAACATGTTCTCCCACTTTAAAATCTCTAAACACTTTGTTCCTATCTGCATAACTTTTCTGTCTATCTTGGGCAACTTTTAACTTATGCTTTATCTTTTCCATATGCTCTTCCATTTCCTTTAACAATTTTGGCCCAACAACTGCTCTGTCTGTTGGATTATCCCAACTCACGGGTGTGTTACATTTTCTTCCATACAATGCCTCAAATGGAATCATTTTCACTGAGGCCTAGTACCCATTGTTGTAGGAAAATTCAACTAAATGAATATAATCTTCCCAATTTGATGGTTGATCCATCACATACATTCTAAGCATGTCCTCAATTATCTCATTAGTCCTTTATGTTTTCCCATCTAACTCTAGATGATACGTTGTACCAAGATTTTGATTTGTTCCAAAGCCTTTGAAAAAACCTTTCCAAAAATTCGAAGTAAACTTTGGAATCAATTTGAAACTATTTCCTTAAACACTCCATGTAACCTAAGAAATTCATTCATATAAATATTTGCAACATTTGTTGCCTTGTGTGTAGTCTTTACTGGAATAAAATATGCTTCTTTAATGAATTTGTCCACCACCACCATGATGTAATCATGTTGCTTCACTATTCTGGGAAGCTTAGTAATAAAATCAACTGTAACTACTTCCCACTTCTATTTTGGAATGGGCAATGGTTGTAGCAAACCTGTTGGATGTCTATGTTTAGTCTTCACTTTTTTTCATTATAGACATCTGGCTATGTAATTAGCCACTTCCTTCTTCATTCCCAACCAAAAGTATTAGATTCTTATTGCTACAATTATCTTCTGATATCCCGGGTGCCCGACATATGGCACATTGTGCATTTCCCTCAAAATTGCATTTTTCACCTCACTAGAATTCGACACATACACCTTACCTTTGTACATGAGAATTTTGTCTTCTTTCAGCTCATAATAATTAAATTTCTGCTGAAAATTACTTTGTTGTAATATCTCTTTTATTTTTACATACTACTAATCTGAATTTGTTGCTACAATAATTTTGTCTTTCATATTTGTCTTGTACATGCTAATGGCTGCAATATGCACTTCATGAGATCTCCTATTGAGTGCATTGGCCACTTGATATTCCTTTCCCTTCATGTGCTAAATTTCAAAGTCATATTCACTCAGAAATTCCATCCATCTAGTTTGTTTGGAATTTAGTGTTGGTTGTCCAAACAAATTCTTCAGACCACAATGGTTTTTTATTAGCTTGAATTTCTTACCCATAAGGTAATGCCTCCACATTTTCAATGCATGTACAATCACTTCTAACTCCAAGTCATGTGTAGCATAATTACTCTCATGCTCTTTTAATTTTTTTTACTCATAGCATACCACATGGTCCCTTTGACTAAGAATTCCATTGATTCCTTCCTTGCATGCATCGGTGCACACAAGAAAATCTTCGTTTGGATTTGCAATATTCAATATTGGTGCATTTGTCAATATTCCCTTCAAATGTTGAAAACTCTCTTCACACTTGGAATTCCATTCAAATTTCACTCCCTTCTTTTGCAAAGAAGTGATTGGACTTGCAATATTTGAGAATCCTTTTATGAATATTCAGTAATAAAAGGAAAGACCCATAAATGATCTGACCTTTATGACATTCTTTGGCGCTGACCATCCTCTAATGAACTCTATCTTCTCATGATCAACTTCTATACTTGTTGCTGAAATTATATGCCCCAAGTAGTGAATCTTCTTTTGGTAAAAGATGCACTTACTTAGATTAGTATACAATTTATTATCTCTTAAAACTTGCAACACCATTCTTAAATGTTGCTCATGTTCCTCTTCTGATTTAGAATAGACGAGTATATCATCTAAGAAAACAATTACAAACTTTTCCAAGTACTCCCTAAACACTCCATTCATTAGGCACATAGAACCTATTGGGGCATTTTATAGCCCAAATGGCACTACTATAATTCATAATGGCCATATCTTGTTGTGAATGTTGTCTTGTTGATGTATTCTTCCTTTATCCTTGATTATATCCTGATCTCAATTCAATCTTCAAAAATATTCTTGCACCTTTCAACTGATAAAATAAATCATCAATTCTTGCCAAAGGATACTTATTCTTTATGGTAACCTTATTAAGCTCCCTAAAATCAATACACAACATTAAGGTTCCATCCTTATTCTTCACAAAAAGAATTGGGGCTCCCCAAGGCAACACACTTGGACGTATATACCCCTTCTTAAAAATTTCTTCAAGCTACATCTGCAACTATTTTAGTTCCGGTGTGCCCATTCTGTAAGGTGTATTAGACACCGAGGTAGCTCCTACCACAAAATCAATAGAGAAATCAATGTCTCTCTTTGGTGGAAATCCTGAAATTTCTCTAAAAATATCTTCAAAATCCCACAAGACTGGATGGTCTTCAATTCTTGCTACTTTTTCTTTGTCTTCCTCCTCCATATGGGCAACAAACATCTGATATCCTTTCCTGAAGATCTTCTTCAACTGCATCGCTGAAATCTCTGTAACAACTACAACTCTTGGAATGCCTTGAATCTTGCCTGCCGTCCCTTCCTCATCAAGACATGTGATTGTCTTGTTTAATAGTTTAGGACAACATGATGTTTTTCCAACCAATCCATGCCAATTAGAGAATCATATGAACCTAATGGTATGATGTTTACATCTACCTTTGTGCTAAGTCCATTCATTTCTATTAGAGAATCTTTAACCAACTCATTGATTTTTCTCTTAGCCCCCATGGCTAATTGAACTAACCAAGATTTCTTATGCTTACTTCTTTGCAAGTGAAATATTTCAACAATTGTATCATTTATGTAACTATGGATAGCTCCATAATCAATCAAAATTATTATGGGTTGGTTGTCAATCTTACCTTCCACTTCGATCATGGGGGATTGATAATATGCCCGATTATTGTCCAGGGCTACATAAATACATGGCATGCTTCCTCCCATGTCTTTCATTGTTTCATCCTCCTGAATGTTGTGGACAATCCTCATTCTTTCTCCTTTGTGAGGCAGTCCCTATATAATTTATTTCCTTCACATCCCCAACATTGAGTAGGCTGGTTCCTTGACCTTTTCCCAAATGAATCTACATTCTTTTGCCTATTTTGAGCTGCCTAACCTTTTTTATTTTATTGGGAGTTATTCTTGAAAAAAGGTGTCTTAAATACTTTATTCCTTTGATCATTTTTTCCCTTCATCTTGTCATCCCAAACCTTTTGGAACATTGGCCTTCCTTTTCTTTTCTCATAAAGGTGTCTTTCTCTCCTTATGGTTTTCTCCAAAGTCTTGGGATTATCATATTATATCTTGTCACTATAGAAGGAGGGTAACACACTTAGAAAACTTTGGATTTTAACCTTCTCATCGTTTATGAATTCAACATACTTTAACAATTCAAAGAACTGCTTCTCATATTCCTCTATTGTCATGGTTCTGTTGATTCTTGAATCCGTCAAGGACCGAAACAACAACCTCACGAGGATATGAATCCTATTGCATTTTTCAAGAGGTGGTACTCCTATTTGACTTATGATATTCTTTAATATTATATATCAATAGATAATATGGGACCTTGAGAAAGTCCACTCTTTATGCTCAAAGAAAGATAAAAACACTGAAAAATAAAATCTTTATTTTTTGAGAATTCTTGTGAAAGGACTAGGAATCTCAGACATCACACATTTGAGAATATAAATACAATTTCCTCACATTCATCACAATGACAAAAAATATTTTAGATTGCACACAAATATAAAATAATATGGTTCAGACGCATAAGAGAACTTTGATAGAGTAAACACATGTATATCTCAAACGAAGATAATGATAGAACAATTTCAAATATTCTATACTCAAAACTTAGAGTTATAAAACACAGTCATAATAAAGTCTGTTAGAATGTTCTAAAATTTAAAATGCATTTGTCCAGATGATTGGGATTGAGGCTCCCACTGACCATAAAAGTAAATATAAACATGAAATAAAATATAGAGAGAAGAAGGTGGGCAGATGCATAACAACAAGACCTGGAAAGAAGACAAAAGGAAGTTATCAGATTTCGGCTAAACCTTTCTATTCAAAGAAGCGGAATAATTGGATGAAAAATTGATAAGGAAAGAAAAATGAAAATAGGTATAGGCTTACTATGATGGTATCTCTTCCTCTTTCACTTGTTTGTTGTTTTCCTTTTATTATCCTTACTGACAGTTACCATAATTGTCCCAACTATTGTTTCTTGACCTTCTTTAGTTAACTTGTCAATTGTTTTTTTAAACCAATCTTCAATGTAATTCTTCATGGGTGCAACATTTATCTCATGTCTAATTTTGATATTAAATAGTTCCCCTTCTAAATCTCTTAGGTCATGAGAAATACCTTGAAACAATTATTCAATATCTTGCTTTTTCATAGAATAATCAATCAGCCAATTATCAATTTCTTCTTCACCAAACTCAATTATATTATTAAATTTCTCAGTCGATAGTCCCATCGGTATTTCCACGTGTTCATAAAACTATTTCTTTGCCATAAACATTGAGTTAAAGATTAATTTAAGATATAGAACTTCTCTAGTGCTACCTGCTAAATCTATTTTTGTGATCCTTTTGAATAGTTCCTCTCGTTTTATTATAACTTCATTGCATGCTTGGATAATATTTCTTATATTTTTAATCTTTTCTTTCCAACATACGTTCAACTATTTGATTCGACTAGGAGAAGGCATATCTTATTCTCTCATCTTCGCTTCTGTCATGTTTGAAATTTTTATCCCAAATGGTAAAACAACATCTTTATTAAATTCTTCTTCATTTTTCATAGCACCCTAAAGATATTCATGAAATACATGTGCTATTGAACCAAAATAAACAATATTATTAGAGATTTCCCAGGCCTCTATTACAAGTGACATTCTCTTTTTAATATTTTTCTCAACATAATTTAGAACCACTATAAGCAAACTTGATGATCCTTTGAATTTGACACCAGGTGTAGTTGGTTTTATCATTGTCAATGGGATGGCCAAAATGGGAAGAGGCATCCAGGATGCTTCCAAATCTTTGATCTTTTCCTTTAAGCTGACATTCTCAGACTCCAAACCATCAATAGAATCATCAAGTGCATCACCATTTTCCTTGTGAATTTTTGAAATTTGGGATAGTCGCATATACATGAGGTCAACCTCTGAGCGGACTTTTCCTTTCTTATTTTTTTGGTCATTTCTTTCCACAATCAAATTTTTATATTCTCTATAAAAACAATGCTCTGAAAAGTGACAGATTCTTCTTCACTAAAGGTTTCATTCCCAACGACTTCCAATACAAAATTGACATAGATCCCCAACCCTCAGGTCGAGGTCCGCACATGATATTTCAATTTCGTCCCTTAGAGTCTGACTGGCTCTTTTATTTCCTCTCGAAAATTCCTTACACACCCAACTGAGTGTATTTCACAGGTCCTTCTGAGTTATGCTCATGTGATCTTTGCACTTCTACTGGAATGAGAACAATGGTATCCCTCCTAAGCTTTGAGAGATAAATCTGAACCTTGTCAATGCACACCTTGCAGACACTTCCACTGCACTCCTTCTAGGAACTTCTCTCACTCAGGAAGAGAAACAATTGAAACTCATTCTCTCTCTCTCTCTTTCTCTCTCTCAGTTTTCAAACATCCAACATGAAAAAATACATTCACACCCAGCATAATAACAAATGCATGACAGAGAGAATAAAACAACCATAAGCATAACATTCAACATGTATACACAGAAAGCATTATAACACCATGAGTCTGAATCAAAGCTTCATATATTAATTCAGAACTTTTGTACATGGGTTCTTCTCTACAACTCTCTGCTTCTTCTCTATGCTAATGTCCTTAATGATCTAATTCTGATCGATATAATGATACAAAGGTGAGGGTGTCTATAGTCATTTTTCCCTCCTGTTCCTAAAACTGTCTAATCTGGAATTTAAATCTACCTACTTTCATTAACTATGCATAAATGCCTGTACCTCCTATAGATGAGAGAGAATCACTCATGATATTCAAAACATATTATGCCTGTAACTAATACACAAGTATGCTTCCCTTTAACCATTATATTAATGCTTCAAAACATGTAAAATGTGTGCTTCACTTTCCAGCTATCTTCTACCTTCATGCTCGCTTGGCTGGCTGCTTGCGATGCTCCTGCATCATACTCTCTCTCTTGAAAATTTTCATGAACTCCTGTTCATGATCTCTTGAATGGTATGTCCATGCTTCTAAATTTCTTCTTCATCCTCCCAAATGGCATTTTCAACTGGATGTCCCTTCTATTGACCAAGTATTCAAAATACTCTTTCCTCTTGGTCCTCCTGCTGACCCTCTTATCAATTATACTTTCCATCTGTGGCTTTGCAACTACAAGAATTTTTTTAGTCCACTGAACCTCTGTTTGTTCACTGTCTTCTCCCACTTCTTCAACTCTATAAGGGTACAAATCTAAGATGCTGAATATCGGTGAAATTATGATCCCATCAGGTAATTCAATCTCATATGTGTTTGCCCCAAATTTCTTCACGATCTTGCATGGTCCAATCTTCTTCATGTTCAGTTTGTTATATGTTCCCCTTGGGAACCTTTCTTTCCTCAGATGTGCAAGAATCTCATCACCGACTTCAAATTTAAGTTCTCGCTTGTGTTGATCTACTCTGCACTTGTATTCTTGATTAGAATTCTGTAATCGCTCCTTGACTTGGTTATGAAGCTCCTTCATCACTTCTGCAAAATCCTCTACACTAGCACTCCTGAATTCAATTTGTTCTAAATATTTGAATTCAGAAAATCCTCTTGGCTACATTCCATACACAATTTGGAATAGACTGTACCATGTGCTTCTATTAAATGAATCATTGTAAGCAAATTCCGCCTGTGGTAGAATGTGATCCCACTGACTGTGGTGTTCAGTCACTAGCCTCCTTAGCAAAGCTCCCAAGCTTCTATTTACAACTTATGTTTACCCATCCATATGAGGATGATAAGATGAGCTAAATGAAAAATTTGTCCCCATCTTCTTCCACAAAGTCCTCCAGAAATGTCCCACGAACTTGGTGTCTCGATCTGAAACTATACTTCTTGGTAGGTCGTGAAGTCTGACAACTTCCTTGAAAAACAGTTTCACAATATGAGTTGTGTCGCTGGTTTTCTGACATGGTATGGAATGTGCCATCTTTGAAAATCTGTCTACCACCACAAAGATTGAATCAAGTCCTCTTTGTGTCCTTGGAAACCCTAATACAAAATCCATGCTCACTACATCCCATGGATTTTCAGGTATGGGTAACGACTGGTATAACCCTATGTTTTGCCTTTTTCCCTTTGTGTGCTGACAAATTCTACATCTATCCACAAATATTTTGACACCAGTCCTCATCCCCAGCCAAAAATATGAGCCATTTAATTTCGAAAACGTTTTGTCATGACCAAAATGTCCACCCAATCCTCCACTATGTTTTTCTTTCAACAGATTCTCCCTTATGGAGCATTTTGGAATACATAATTGATTGCCTCTGAATAATAATCCATCCTGGATCATATATTCGGTCCACTGGCTTCTATCCTTGAGAATTGGATTCTCAGATGCCTCATATGCCTCTTTAAAATCTGTATCGTCTCTATACATTTCTTTGAGATTATCAAAACCCAAAGTTTTGACTCTAAATTCATGCATAAGCAGACATTTCTTGCTCAAAGCATCAACAAATTTTCTAGAAGTTCTAGAAATATGTTTAATTACAAAAGTAAAATTCTGCATGTATTCAACCCATTTAACATGTCTTTGGTTCAACTTCTCCTATTGAGTCACGAATTGTAAGGCATGAATGTCACTGTACAAAACAAACTCTTTAGGAACCAAATAATGTCTCCATTTCTTCAGTTCTTGTATGACTGCATAAAATTATTTGTCATATGTGGAGTACTTAACCTTTGCTTCATTCAGTTTCTCACTGAAGTATGCGATCAATCTATCGTCTTGGCTCAAGACCGCTCCTATGGAAAATCCGCTTGTGTCACATTTGACCTAAAACGTCTTGTTGAAATCTAGCAACACCAAAATTGGTTGTTTAGTAATCTTCCTTTTCAACATATTGAAACTTTTCTCTACTTCCTCTATCCATTGAAAATATTTATGTCTTTTCTTCACCGTGTCCATCATTGGTGCACTAATCCCACCGAAATTTCGGATGAATTTCCTGTAGAAACTAGCTAATCCATGGAAGCTTCGAACCTCAAATACACTTTTTGGTGATGGCCAATTTTTAATTGCCTCTACCTTTTATCGGATTCATCTTCAACTCATTTGTAGAGATAACAAAATCCAAATAAATGAGTTCTGTCCTCATAAATGTTGATTTCTTCATATTTATCAGCAACTTCTCTTGCTGTAATCTCCTCATCACTGTAGCTAAATGCTTCAAATGCTCTGCTTCTGTTTTTCTGAAAATTAATATATCGTCCAGATATATAATGACGAACTCCCCATTATTTTGTTTCTTTAAAAATTCTCTGCAATCTTCACCTTTGAAGGTGAGAGTCATCTCTGGAAGCTTTAACATTTTACGGAATACTTGAGGTGAAAGAGAAAATGGAGAATGTCCCTAGAGTTGTATGATCCTTTGATTCGATAAGTATTTATCCACACCCATGCAACAATTTCCTTACAATCGAACACCTTTGGAACAAAACCAGCAAGAACAATACTAGATGTCCAAATCATGTTTCCTTATTTCTGTGCAGTAGGAGGGGAAGAATAATACCAATATTCTCTCGACCACTAGAGGTTATGATCTTCGCTGCCAAAAATATTCAGAGTGTCACCACAAAAATATTGTCGATTTGATGCTTCCATTAAGTTGATAGAATTGTTTCTTTGGCTAGGTAATGGTTACAAATAAGCATTTTCGCGAGATAATGATAATTTAGTCCTTTCATGAATGTGGATTAAATGAAATTTTCTTGAGCCTTTCGCCATTAATAACAACCTTTTCAAAATATGCATAACAATGATTATCCCTTAAATACCATTTATTTTACATTGGGAAAAGAACGTAATGGAAGGGACGAAGATGAAGGAAGATCAATATGAAACTTTCATTAACCCGCCAACCCGCGAATCTGCGTTGGAGAAATGATCCAAAGAAAAAAAAAAGGTATGGAAGGGCGTTCGGTTAGAATTGCAAGCATTAGAAGAATGAAACAATTGGAAACCCGACATCCATGGAAGGAATAAATGTTAAGTGATGGTCAAAGTGTAGAACACGAAAGTTGAAGTTCAATGTGTAGGTTGCGGAAAAAAAGAGGCATATGTTCCAACCTGAGGACTTGCGAACTAAAGAAAAATCAAAGTGTTGAAGAGGATTTATGTAAGAGTGAGTGAATGGTAATATAAAAATGGCAATCCTCGAAGCCTAGGAACCGTGAACTTGAAAATGACTAAGTGTAAAACCAAGAAAGGGAAAAAGAAGGGATAAAAGGAAATGGGAAAAAAGGAAATATAGGAGGGAGAGAAAGGGTGTAAAGAAGCGGGAAAAATAGAACAAGGGAGGGGGAAAATGAAAATCACGAAAGGGATTCAATAATTGGCTCAAAGTGTGGGATGATACCCCCCTATGGGTTGTCAAGAATCCATAATTTTCATGACCAAATGTCTTATCCATTGGGTCATGGAGTCAAATTGTAAGGATGTACAAAATAAAAGAAAACTATGTACAATGAGAAGAGAAGATTTCAAGTGATTTTTTTTTCAAGTGTCACCCATTAACTAGAAACATTAACATTTTCCCCTTCATGTATTTGAGCATATATGAATTGAAACCAAATATTTTTTCACTAATGCATGGCCTGATCCAGAGTGCTTCAGACTTTGTGTTCATTGATGGTTTTTCCTTAGCTTTGTTCCAGAGTAACACCAGTTTAGCCTTTTGAAAATTATTTATTGTCGCGCTTTGATCAAAATACTTGACACTTTCTTGTCTCTGAGAAGTTTTATAAAAAGCTTCAATTCATTATTCCTCCAACTTTAATAATTGATTTAATATTTTTTGCATAGGAGTATTCTCTTCTGTATTCACTGCATAGGTCAAAGAATTTAGTTCAAGAATGATCGGCATTTTTTCTCCCTTTCCATAAATCAACCTATATGGAGACGTCCTAGTACTATCTTTTGGAGTCACTCTGCTTTCTCACAGAGTGTTAGTCAATTTCAAATGCCAATTCCTTTTACTCTTATCACTAGTTTTATTTAATATATGAATGAGTATCTTATTGGTGGATTCTGAAAGACCATTCCCTTATGGATAATAATTTGATGATTTCCCCATGACGATGCCATATTCTCCAAAAATTCTGTAAATTTTGACATGATGAAAATTGAACCATTGCTAGTAATGAACTTTTCTGGAACACCAAATCTTGACAATATATTATCTTTGAGAAACTTAATCAATTATTTAGAGTCATCCTTTTTTAATGGTACCACTTCTTGCCACTTTGTGAAATAATTTGTAGTAGTGAGGATGTATATGTGTCCTTTACTTGACTTTGGATTTATTGGTCCAATGAAATCCAATCCCCATTGGGAAAATGGTTGTTCTACATATATAGGTTGTAATGGCATTGCATATTTTTTCATCTTCCCTGAACATTGTTGACAAGAGACACATTTTCTTACAGTGGCATACGAGCCTTTGAAAACTGATGGCCAATAAAATCCATCCCTTATTATTTTATGTGTTGTAGAAGTGGGTGAAAAATGTCCACCTCATATACCTCCATGAAATTTTTCTATTAATTCTTGAGATTTCTTTTCATCAACACATCTCAAGAAAATACCATCATAATTTCTTTTGAATAAAACATCGACAATCAATACATACTGATTTGATTTCATTTTCAATGTTTTTCATTCCTTTGGGGTCAGTGTGACTGGGAACTATCCAAATCTAAAGTAAAATGGAATATCTTTATACCATTCAGAAAGATATACAGGTTCTCCAATTGAAATAGAAATTGCTCCATCCAAAGCATCACCGCTCGCAATGAGTTTGCACAACCTTTTCCCTTTGACTTCTTTTATAGGCTTAATTTCAATGTCATATTCTTGAATATTTGCCAACCAGTTTTCCCATTTCCCTTCTCTCAATTTCTGATTTAAAAACATCTTAACAAGAGATGATGGAACATAAGCTATGCCATGAGAATTCAATATATAGGTCTGAAAGTGAGCTACTACCTTTACAAGGGACATAACTTATTTCTCGAATTCTAAATATCTTAATTCATAATCATGAAGAGTCTTTCTCANGGTTGCAAATGAATAAATGATGAAATCTTGTTGGAAGTTTGGACTAATGAGTATTGGGGTCGTGGTGATTTCCATTTTGATATTACTAAAATCTTCATGTGTATTTGAAGTCCATTCAAATATTTGATCCTTTTTTAACAACGAGTTGATTAGATTCACAATACTTGCATAATCAGGCACAACTCTTTGTACAAAGTTGATCTTACCAAAAAATGATTGGATTCCCTTTTTAGATGATGGAGGATTGAGTTCATTTATAGCTTTAATCCCCTGAGGGTCAATATAGATTCCTTATTTGCACACAATATGACCCAACAATTTACCTTTAGTCAAAGAAAAAAATAATTTCTTTGGATTTAAGGAAACTCCATATAGTCTACATCCTTCAAATACTTTCTTCAAGTGATGAATGTGCTCACTTTTTGTCTTTGAATGGATAGTCAAATAATCTTCATAATCCCCCATGAATTTCCCTATTAAACCTTCAAAGGCATGATCCATAGCCCTTTGGAACATAGCTCCAACGTTTTTTAAACCAAATGGCATTCAAACATATGCATATGTCTCCCAAGGTGTCATGAATGTTGTATTTGTTCTATCTTCCTATGCAACCAATACTTGATTTTACCCAGAAAAACCATCTAACATAGACATGCCAGCCGACCCAGTGACTTGTTGGAGAAGAAATTCCGTGTTAGTCAGAGGATAGTTATCCTTCACACTTGATTTATTAATATCCCTAAAATCCACACACATTTTATTCTCCCCATTCTTCTTTCTCATGACCACCGGATTTGAAATCGAATCTGAATGTCTAATAGGATATATTATTCTGACTTTCTTCAAATTTTCCAATTCAATCTTAACCAATGGTTTCAATTTGGGTTTCATTGTCCTTGTTTTTTTCTTGACATGATTTTCTCCCTCTCTTAACGGGATGATGTGGTGAAATTTTGCTTTATCATATGCCTTTAGATCATCATAACTCCATGCAAAAACATCTAGATACTCTTTAAAGAGTGCGATGTATTGGTCAACTTCATCGGTAGTACATTCAACTCCCATGTTGATGTACTTTGGGACACTATCAGTCCCAATATTGACTTTTCTTGTTTCTTGAACTTTTCGGATCGATACTTCTTCCAGAATATTTTTGGCATGATCATCTCTTGTAAAAAGAGATTCATACTAAACACAATTCTTGGGAACAACATTAATATCATTATATTCATTTTCATTATCATTTACTAAAACATTTTCTAGGTCTTCATCATTTTGAAAGAGTTGAAAAATACTCTTGATTGTCAGGTACAGAAGGTCATAATGTTCTTTTTACCTGAAAAGACATATTATTGTTGTTTTCAGGCTAATTGTTAAGTGCAGACACAAATCAATCCCCCTAGCTTCACTATGAAACTAGAACAAACAAGAAATTATACTATTCTTTCCTTAGTTTTCAATTATCAAATGAGAAATGGATCTAGAACATACCTTTTAAATATTGAAGATCTGACTGCGTCAATGCAATCCAAGCTTCGTCATAAGGCTTATGGAGAAATATCTGCAAAGGAACACAAGCCAATGAAGACAAGAATAACAGAGCCTACTTGATATGAAACTATTTATGTGATCAAGGATTCATACAATATGGACAAATAACATTCATATAGGAAAGAAAAGTATATGTGTATTAAATAATAGAAAGAGATATTACAACCAAACCCTTGATATCGTAAGGTCCCTTCCAACCATCCCTCCTTTCCCACACACTTCTTCTCCAAGGATTCTCAGACTATGGATCTGAAAATCACTCACAATCTATCTTGACAAAGCAAAGCTCAAAGCCAACATACAAGCTCCAAAAACTCCAAGCTACAAAACTCAATAACTCAATCAAGCTAACTTTCTCCATGAGAGCTCCTCTCTTTTTATAAGTTGAAGAGGATAAGGTGAGGAGGTTAGGATGATACCACTAAATTAGAAAAGTGATTAAGATGAAAACCAATCAGAGGCCACCTCACCATAGAAGCTTCTCCTTCTAGAAGCATAAAAAATATGCTCGTTTTTCCCACGTACGAAAATCATCGCACCCTAGCCATAAGGAAGCCTGTAGAGACATTGCAGTCAAAATTTAGAGTAGAGGGTGATGATCAGGCATCGTCACACCCTGTGTATAGTGCATCCTGCGACAATCTTCCTTAATATGGTTTTTACAAAGGAAAATGTGATTTCATTTCTCAGGCAAAAGTTCTCCCTTCTTTCTTCAGGAACTCGGGCCACTGATCCTTCTAAAGACAAAGGATAGGTTTACATCATTAATGATCATAGGGATGATGAAAATAATTTGTAACAATGTGGATATCATTTAGATTCTATAGTGAAGCCGCTAATGCTAATGAATCTACTTTCTGATTTTTTGTCCCTTTGAATAAAATAAATATTAAAAGAACAAAAGGATTCCATCAATTCACTTACCCTTTTGAAATATAATTTAAGTCTTTCCTTTTTAATATTATGTTTGTGAGTGAATTGATTTATCACCAACTCAGAGTCACCAGTCACAATCAGATGTTCAATCTTCATTTCTCATGCAAGGATCATTCCTTGAATCAAATCTTCATATTCAACTTCATTATTTGTGCAAGAAAACTCTAATTTGATGGCATATGGATGCACAATTTTTCCTGGGATTTTAAGGACAATTCCAACTCCATTCCTTGAATTTTAAGAAGCTCCATCAAATGACATCCTCCAATAGTAGGAATAATTATTGTCTTGATTTTCTACATCTTCAATCTGATCCAAATCTAGGATGGCATAATTGGCAATGCCAGCGTCTATATAGTCTTCCATTAGCTCGTTATCCTTCTTTTTAAAAGAAAATTATTTCCTGGGTTCAAGAGGAACCTTGAGCATTGCTCTGTCTTTATCTAGAAACATCATGCAACTTATTTCATTCATTATATAGCCTCCGATCATAGATGACCAATCCCTCCTAAGGACAACTCCATATGCAGGAGGAAGATCCACCACAACAATATTGATAACTATAATAATATGAGGAGCAACAATAATCTAGGCATATAAATCTTTAATTTCTCTATAAGTTGGTACTTTCCTAGAATCAATAGCATAAATAATTTCACTTGTCTCATAATATTTAGTGCAACTCATACCCAATGCCTCCATCACTTCCAAGGGCACGATATTATTCGTTGCACCAGTATCAATTAAACAATTATGGAGAGAAACATCATGGTTTTCTATTGAAATATAAAAAGGTGTAAATTTTCCTCTCAACTTGATTGTCGATGTGTTTTGACTTTGTTTGGGCTTGTGGAAACTGCTTCAATTCATCCAGCTGGCTCGTTTAACAATTTAAAAATATTCTCCCTTTGTTGGGGAATCTTCACCACTTCTGTGAAAGGTAGAGTAATCCTCAACTTACTCAGATCATCAATGACATTATATTTCATTTGGGGGGGTTTCGATACTTGGTGTTGCTTTTTACCTTTAGTGTTACTCATCACATTTTTATTTGTCTCTTTCTCATTCCCCTTTTCTTTATTTTTCTCTTTATCTTTTTTCAGAGTAATCTTTACTTTTGGAATTATTTACAAATTCTTGTGTTTGAGCTACATTCTCTTGCGAGTCAAGATCATCATCGCCTTCTTTGAATATATACATGGATGTCTTGCATTCGTCCTTCTGTATAGGTTCAAAATTTTCCTCTGGTAAATAATCATTCTCTTGTTCAACTATTTGTTCATTATATAGCTCATCAAGAACCACTGCATTTAGTACTGGTTGTCTTGGGACCCTTTGCCTCTTTTTATTATCAACATTTTCAAATCTCACTTTCTTCTCCTAAGGAGGATTCCTTCTTTGTTCTTGGATCGACATCCTTGGATTGGGCACATAATTGTCATTCCTTTTTATCCTGGTTATTTCATTTTTCATTTTCTTGATTGTTCTATTCATCTGCGTGATCTCAATCCTTTGCTTAATTTCTTGAGCTGCAATGGGATCTTTCTTCACATATTGTATGGTTCCTTTGAAAAATCCTCCACCAATGGCCTGATTTTGAATTGGTTGGGGTTTTTACTCTTCATTTCTTCTCGAACTAGAGGCTCCTTGATCATCAATATTCAGACTACCCATCTGTCTCTATACTTTTCCAAGGATGATATCAGGGTGAGCACCCATTTCAATCACGATTTTCCTCCATTTTTGTAGCCTTAATCATTTATTCCTCTAAGTTATCAATTTGGGATGTTCTGATAGAAAATTTTACATTTGGAGGCATCACGTTCTTATAACAACCAAGTATCAATGAGTCATTTGGCCTCTTATCTTCAGGAATCTTGTTTAGAGTCTTATTGAATCTGACATTGAAATATTGTATTCTCACATCCTTCTTTAAACAAATCTAAGTGAAATTAGTGAGAAGAGTGTGATATGCGATTGGGGGAGAGAACATGGTCAAGAACATGTTCTCGAGATCATCGAATGAACCAATTGATATGGTGGGAAATGTTTTATACCATTCATAGGCTTGGTCTGATAAGGTTTGGAGAAACAACCTTACCATCACATAATCATGCTCAACAAGATGAAATCATAAACATCTAGAAACAGGTAAACATGTATTTTAGCATCGATTGTTCCATATTCGGAAAATGTCTTCAAAGTGCCCTTGGGAAGAACATGAAGCTCATGGTGTTCACTCCGTATATCAAGGAGAGAATCTCTCATTCTTATGGGGTTTCTGAATCTCCTCATTCCATCATTTATGTCTTCTTCATGCCTTCTTTCCTCCTGTCTTTCTTCATGTGGTCCTTCACGTGTTTCTTCACATGGTCCTCCACATATTTCTTCATTTCTTTCCTCCATTTCTATAGGCTTATCCTTTTCATCAAGAATAATTTCTTCACTTTTTGAAGTATGTAATTGCTTTCTTTTACTTCTAGTGATGGGTCCTTCGTATTTATCGAATTTCAATTATTCCCTTGTTCTTGTTCTCTTTGTTCTCGTCTCTCGTTTCTTCAATCTTGTCTTTCGTCTCTTCTTTGTCTTCAAAGAATTTATCTTTCTTCTTCTTGAACCAGTCTTTTCCAAGACCTTTCTAATTCCTCACTAGTTTCAATTGTTGTTATTACAATATTATATAGTTGATGCAAAACGCTTCGTTGATTATTTAATCCAATTTTTAACTAGGGCTGATTAGCTTGCGGTAAAGTCATGTACTTCAAGGATGTTAAATCATATTTCAAACGTTTCAGTTAGCTCCTTGGTATGGTCACCAAAAATTTTGATGCTTGAATCCGTCAAGGACAGAAATGGAAACCTCATGAGGATATGAATCCTCCCACATTTGTAAAGAGGTGGTAATCCTCTTTGACTTATGATATTCTTTAATATTATATATCAAGAGATAATATAGGACCTTTAGAAAGTCCACTCTTTATGCTCAAAGAAAGATAAAAATGCTGAAAAATAAAATCTTTATTTTTTGAGAATTCCTGTGAAAGGACCAAGAATCTCAAACATCACACATTTGAGAATATAAATACAATTTTCTCACATCTATAATAGTGAAAAAAAAGATTTTTGATTGCACATAAAGATAAAAGAAGATGGTCCAGACACATAAGATAACTTTGATAGAGTGAACACATGTATAGCTCAAAAGAATATAATGATAGACCAATTTCAAATATTCTATACTCAAGACTCAGAGTTATAAAACACCTTCAAAACTGATTATGACTTAGTTCTCTTAGGATTTCCAAAACAATAATAAAGTTTGTTATAATGTTCTAAAATTTAAAATGCATTTGTCTAGAGAACTGGGATTGAGGCTCCCATGGACCATAAAAGTAAATATAAAAAGGAAATAAACTATAGAGAGAAGAAGGTGGGTAGATGCAGAACAACAAGACCTGGAAGGAAGACAAAATGAAGTTATTAGATTTCGGTTAAACCTTTCTATTCAAAGAAGCATAATAACTAGATAAAAAACTGATAAGGAAAGAAGAATACAATCAATATAGACTTACTGTGATGGTATCTCTCCCTCTTTCACTTGTTTTTTTTTGTCCTTTTATTCTTCTCGTTGACAGTTACCGGAACTGTCCCAAATGTTGTTTCTTGACCTTCTTTTGTTAACTTGTCAATTGTTGTTTAAACCAATCTTCAATGTAATTCTTCATGGGCACAACATTTATCTCATGTCTAATTTTGATATTAAATACTTCCCCTTCTAAATCTCTTAGGTCATGAGAAATACCTTGAATCAATTCTTCAATATCTTGATTTTTCATAAAATAATCAATAAGCCAATTATCGATTTATTCTTGACCATACTCAATTATACTATTAAATTTCTCGGTCGATAGTCCCATCTGTATTTCCACATGTTCATAAAAATGTTGCTTTGTCATAAACATTGAGTTAAATATTAATTTAGGATCTTGAACTTCTCCAATGCTACCTGTTAGCACTCTGTAAATTTTGTCTGGATGAATAGACAAACGACATAGGTAATTGTTTCAACCAGCTTTAGAGATGAGGCACTAGCTTGCTCAACTCAAAGAGGTCTCTCTCGTGTCATTTGATATATCTATGGAAATCGGTGGCTAGATTTGGTTTGTTTGTTTTTTTTTTTTTTT
>SNQJ01S0002003.1:197448-229325 GCA_010110895.2 Picea sitchensis | reverse complement strand
AGGACAACATTTGGGCTATGGAGTCAAGAATGAAGAATGAATTTTCAAACCCTGAAAACTATCAAGAGGAAAAGACTAAATGAGGTAGTGAATCTGAGTTTATATTAGAAAATTTGGATGGTATCAGAGGAAAAAAGAAACACAAAACTACATCAGAGCATTATAGTAATGAATTATGAATCAGTTTGGAAGATATAAAGACAATCTGAATTGCTAAGCCTAGAGCATTAAATAATGAATTATGGGCCTCTAATTTCTCAATTTAGATAGAGGAAAAGCGAAAATGAAATAAAGGATAACAGGAATCACATACTATAAGAGAAAACAAGACTCATAACACCACCAGTTAGAATCTTTTCGTAACCATTTAAAAATATTCTTTTGCATTCATATATTCATTCGAGCCCCAAAAGTTTCAAAGTTCTTCCTGCACAGAGGACAGGCTCCCTTTTTCTCCATAGTTTCATATCTTCAAGACAAAACATATATAGAGGATTTTCTCATGGAATTTAAAACGTTCCGACTTCCTCATAATGCTAAAAATAGAGACAAGTTACAAAAGGGATAACAGTTATCCTATTTTAAAGGAACCATTAGTAACAGGTCTGTCATATCATGACCTCTTTTTCTTAGGCCACCATTTGTCCAAAACATTCTGAAACATGCCTAAATTTATCTGAGGATTTACCTCAGCTTGGTGATTTCCTCCTCCAAGGTTCCCAAACAAGTGAGATTTTCTCCAATGCTTTCTATCATCTCAGTTTTGATCTCTGTCTTTCGCCTTTTGCTCCTCTTCTTCTTTACTGCTAGTTTGTAGGGGTTGTCCACATGTTCATTTATGATGATATCCCTCATAATAGGGTTTAATATGACCCCTGACTCTATCTCAATTGTGGGTTCGGTATGAAATTTAATTGCCAGTATCTGCATGACCCATTTTTATTTCTTACTTGTTGGTAAGCTTGGCACATTAGTTGAGAACCAAGTCACGCCAGACACTGCCTGATGAGTGTTATCCATACATTTCAAACTTTATAGAGACCGTGATTTTACCACCTCTTGAACTTTCAAGAAATCAGCACAAGTCGATATTGTTTTACTTATGCATAAGATGGCAATTTCCCAGAGTAGGATAAAGAGATTGATAGTCTTTTCATTTTAATCATGAATTCCTAACATAGTACATTGGTGAGCCACACTTCACCAATCTATTTTGAATGATGAGCTCTGAATTAGTTATGTGATGGCATCCTTTTGGTACGTCACCCGGGGAAGTACCTGGACCAGTGATATGAAGTGATATTGACTAACTGCCATCCTTCCCACGAGTTATTGATGTGACATTTTAAACCACGTGACATTGGGGCCGTGGGAAAAATGGTTTCAGGAAATCCGTTGTCCACCCCGATACATGTGTGAGGGCGCCACACGTTCCCCATCAAAACCACAATGGTTTTCCCCGACTTGCCATCGATCGGTTAACTCCCATGCTACTTTGCCACCCGATACGGGTTTCAACCGTTGATCCAGGCTATCGTGAGATCAACAGCTTGTAGGATTTCCTCCCTTCATGCTCCCGCTATATTCATCCCTATCCACCAGATGTAGCCCATTCTTCCAAATCACGTAGTATATCTTCACTACTTTATCCCTCTGAAATTTATAGCCCATACCGAATTTTTATGGTGACAACATAGGCTCCTATTGGGGATGCTATCCTCCCAGTGAGGTAGAAAAGAACTTGTAGACCTGGTGCCTGACCCATGGGCTGCTCCCAAAACATGCGTGTGTGTACTATGCTCTATCCTATCACCAGTGTCTGCCAAAAATCAAGCTTTGTACACTACTTCTGACTGGATGCTGGACATTTGAGCATATTATTGAAGACTGACTATATCTAGTAATAGAAAACTCAAACTGAAAAATGCTGCAATGAATTGCCAATCAAGTAAAATCAAAATGCCAATGCAACCATGCAAGCATTTTATCCATTGTTTGTTTACTTAGCACAAGCTTGCTCCAAATCCTGCTTACTAATGATTCATTCAAAAATTCATCCATCAATCCAAATCTCAATAAATTAAAAACATTTGGACTATTCATTGCCTCCAACATAACTACAAATGGATCCTCTAAAATATACACAAAACAATGATCATATTTCACCCCGTCGACTGCATTCTTGTTTTCATTTGGTTTAACATGTTGATTACCACCAAGAGGCTAAAAACTGTGCTGAGACTGTTGGAAATAACAATCTTTTGAATCATAAGATGGTGTTGTCTGAAATGAAACCTCAGGTGGAAAGAAATCCATGTCTAATAATGATGTTGATTTACTATCATCTTTATTTCCAAGTTGGTAGTTGAGCACAGGCTGCAAATCTGAACTGAGATAACGTTCCATGTAATCAACAACATGGTCATTAAATGTATGAGAAGGTTGTTGGTCTTCCTAACTGATAACATTTTTCTCATGTAAAACAGTGCCATTGTGAATGCAATCAGAATTCCTTACTTCCTCTGTTATCTCATGATTTAATTTCAACAATTCAAAGGAAGAAAAACATAATGGAAGATAGTTTTCATTTGTAAGTCGACTGCTTTCTTCATATTTAACATCATGCCTAGAGGATTTCTGATTTGAAACATCATAGACATTTTGTTTCAACATTTCGAAAGAGGAAAAACACAATGGAAAGGTTCTTTCACCTGATTCAAAAACTTCTTCATTTTCTTCACTGTTGTCATAGGCACATTTTTCAATTTCTTTGGATTGCTAAACACACTCATTTTCAGATTCGTCTTCAACCAATGGCTGCAATTTCTTGTCAACTTTTTTTAGTGAATTGGTGTGATTTGGCATCAACACACATTCCTTTGCTTCAATGATTATCTTAGGATTTTATTTCAACAATTTGAAAGAAGAAAAGCATAAAGGTAAAGAATTCCCTCTAGTTGATTCAACACTTTCTTCTTTGTAACTGTTATATGTAGGTTGATTGCTCTCATTACACTGCTGAAACAAAACATTTTCTAATAGAGAACATGCAGTTGATTGTTCTAGGGAGTCAACATCATAATCATCATCATATTTATCATATATAGGCAAATCAACAACATATCCAATGTCATCTAACAAGAACAAACTTGGAACATCAACATGTTCTTCAACAAACTGATTTGCAAATTCATCTTCTTGACTGTCTACAAATGAATACATAAAACAATCATCCCCCTACTTATCATGGGATGGATCATAAGCTAAATCAACACCTCCTCTTTCAACAAGTGGAATATAATTTTTTGCAAAATCATTAGCATTGGAAACTTCAAGAGAACCTATGATATTGTCAATTCTATGCTCAAGATTCCAATCAGCTATTTTATGTTCATATTCACTTTCATGTTATTGAGCATTCAACCCCTCATTTTGGATTTGTTTACATGACTGGATGTTGTGTTGAATGTCCTGAGCATCATCAAACATTTGTTGTAAGGACTTAGGTGTTCTTTCCATCAGGAGGAAAGAAAAATCTGGATGGAGAGTAGTTGCATAATGGAGCATGGCAACAACTTTAGTGGGTTGAATTTCTTTGGACAAATTGTAATAGATACTGGAAAACCTTCTACTGAATATAGAAATATTTTCATTTCTCTTCTTTTTTAAGGCATAGAACTCTATAAGTTGTAGATCCAAAGATTTCTTCCTACCCCAAAACTTTAAAAAGACATCCTTCAATTCCTCCCATGAGCTAATTGTCTATGGTTGCAAATGTTTAAACCAGTCTTTGGTGTCTCCTTTCAAGGATTGAGAGAAGTCCCTCATACAAACATCATTATGGTCAATCTCAAACAAATATATAAATTTCTCAAACCCTTGGATGTGTTTTTCAACTGAGATTGTATCAGGTTCCCCATCAAACATAGGCAGGTACTCATAATGTTTTGGAGGAAAATCATGAAGGATGTGGGGTAAATTTAAGGGTCTGTATCTATGCTGAGTCTTGGAGGGTGTTGGATCAAGTGTAGGAGATGAAATATCAACCCTGGTTTCATGGGGCTCATCAACTTGGTTATGGTCATCACATGGCCCAGATGGAAAAGTTTTATCAAAATCAGTGATATAGTGAGGATATGCATGTACAAATTTAAGAGGAGGATATACAATTGCAAGATTCTCATGATCATCATTAGAATGTAGCAGGTAAAGAAAAATTTGTTTGGCATTTTCAAGGAAGGAGTAGAGGCAACTTATAACAAACAATAAAATGCCTTTCAAAAAATTCAATTTTAAGTACTTGTTTTCTTCCATAATGTATTTTCATACCTCTGTCAAGGGATCTCATCTTCTAGTGGAGTATCTGAATTACATTCGAAGCTTGAGTGAAGTCGCCAATAATGTTTTGGAAGCTATATTTTGCATTGAGAATGGAGTCACCATTGAAGATTTGAATTTCTGAATTCTTCTACTAGTTGAATCACCTTCGAACTGATTTTTGATGTGTGGAGTCGCCAGAGAAAAAATACAACCAATATGTGCCTAAGTGCATGCTGCTCTCAGGCCTTAGAACTTAACCATGTTGTTCTTTTCCAGGGAAAAGTTTTCAATTTCATCCTCGACAACGATGCCAAAATGTTAGCAGTCTGTAAATTTTGTCCAGCTAAATAGACAAACGACAAAGGTAATTGTTTCAACTAGCTTTAGAGTTGAGGCACTAGCCTACTCAACTCAAAGAGGGCTCTCTTGTGTCACTTGATATATCTATGGCAATCAATGGCTAGATTTGGTTTGTTTTTTTTTTGGGGGGGGGTTTATAAAATTGTTGAAGAAAGGAGGACAACATTTGGGCTATGGAGTCAAGAATGAAGAATGAATTTTCAAACCCTAAAAACTATCAAGAGGAAAAGGCTAAGTGAGGTAGTGAGTCTGAGTTTAGAAAATTTGGATGGTATCAGAGGAAAAAATAAACACAAAACTACATCAGAGCATTATAGTAATGAATTATGAATCGGTTTGGAAGATATAAACACATTATGAGTTGCTAAGACAAGAGCATTAAATAATTTATTTTGGGCCTCTAATTTCTCAATTTAGACAAAGGAAAAGTGAAAATGAAATAAAGGATAACAGGCATCACATACTATAAGAGAAAACGAGACTCATAACACCACTAGTTAGAATCTTTTTGTAAACATTTCAAAATCTTCTTTTGCATTCATATATTCATTTGAACCCCAAAAGTTTCAAAGTTCTTCCTACACAGAGGGAAAGCTCCCCTTTTCTCCATATTTTCATATCTTCAAGACAAAACATATATAGAGGATTTTCTAATGGAATTTAAAACTTTTCGACTTCCTCATAATTCTAAAAATAGAGACAAGTTACAAAAGGGATATCAATTATCCTATTTTAAAGGAACCGTTAGTAACAGATCTATCATATTAGGACCTCCTTTTCTTAGGCTGCCATCTGTCCAAAAAAATCTGAAACATGCCTAAATTTATCTGAGGATTGACCTCAGCTTGGCGATTTCCTCCTCCAAGGTGCCCAACCAAGTGAGATTTTCTCCAGCGCTTTCTATCATCTCAGTTTTGATATCTATCTTTCGCCTTTTGCTCCTCTTCTTCTTTATTGCCATTTTGTAGGGTTTGTCCACATGTTCATTTATGATGAGATCCCTCATAACAGGGTTTAATATGACCTCTGACTCTGTCTCAGTTGTGGGTTCGGTATGAAATTTAGTTGTCAGTATCTGCATGACCCATTTTTCTTTCATACTTGTTGGTAAGCTTGGCACATTAGTTGAGAACCAAATCGTGCCAGACACTACCTGATGAGTGTTATCCATACCTTTCAAACTTTGTAGAGACCGTTATTTTACTACCTCTTGAACTTAGAGGACTCAATAAATCAGGACAAGTCAAGATTTTTTTACTTATGCATAAGATGGCAATTTCCCAGAGTAGGATAAAGAGATTGATAGTCTTTTCATTTTAATCATGAATTCCTGACATAGTACATTAGTGAGCCACACTTCACCAATATATTTCGAATGATGAGCTCTGAATTAGTTATGTGATGGAATCCTTTTGGTACGCCACCTGGGGAAGTACCTGGACCAGTGATATGAGGTGATATTGACTAAATGCCATCCTTCCCATGAGTTATTGATCGGACATTTTAAACCACATGACATCGGGGCCATGGGAAAAATGGTTTTTGGCAATCCGTTGTCTGCTCCGATACATGTGTGAAGGTGCCATGTGTTCCCCATCAAAACCACAATGGTTTTCCTTGGCCTGCCATCAATCAGTTAACTCCCGTGCTACTTCGCCACTCGATATGGGTTTCAACCATTGATCTAGGCTATTGCGAGATCAATGGCTTGTAGGATTTCCTCCCTTCACACTCCCGCTATATTCATCCCTATCCACGAGATGTAGCCCGTTCTTCCAAATCATGTAGTATATCTTCACTACTTTAACCTTGTGAAATTTATAGCCCATACCGAATTTTTATGGTGACAACACTACTTGCTAAATCTATTTATGTGAGCCTTTTGAAAAGTTCTTCTCTTTTTATTATAACTTCATTGCATGCTTGGATAATATTTCTTATATTTTTAATCTTTTCTTTCCAATGGGTGTTCAACTGTTTGATTCAACTAGGAGAAGGCATATCTTCTTCTCTCCTCTTCGCTTCTTTCATGTTTGAAATTTTTATCCCAAATGGTAAAAAAGCATCTATATAAAATCCTTCTTCATTTTTAAGATCAACTTGAAGCATGAAATGCATGTGCTCTTGAACCAAAAGAAACAATATTCTTAGAGACTTCCCATACCTCTATTACAAGTGACATTCTCTTTTTAATATTTTTCTCAACATAATTTCAAACCATTCTAAGCAAACTTGATTCTTCTTTGAATTTGACACTAGGTGTAGTTGGTTTTATCATTGTCAAAGGGCTAGCCAAAATGGCAAGAGGCATGAGGGTAGTTTCCAACTCTTTGATATTTTCCTTTAAGTTGTCATTCTTAGCCTCCAAACCATCAATATAATAATCAAGCACATCCCCGGTTGCCTTGTGAATTTTGGAAATTTGGGATGGTCGCATATACTTGAGGTCAACCTTTGAGCGGGATTTTCCTTTCTTATTTTTCTACTCATTTCTTTCCATAATTAGATTTTTATATTCTATATAAAAAACAACACTTTGAAATGTGAAGGATTCTTCTTCACTAAAGGTTTCATTCCCAACGACTTCCAATACAGAACCTTGTTGAGCAACATGCTCATGTTGTTCTATTACAGGAAATATCTTCTCAATATTTGCTTCTAGTTCCACGTCTTCCAAAGAAAAAATTTGAATATCATTTTCTAATATATTGTTCTCCTCCTCCAGTAATGGATTTTTTCTTTTCTTTCTCACAAGGAGTTTGTGGGAACTTTCTATTTTTACAGAAGGAGGGTTTTTATCTCCTCCTCCACTAGAGCTATTATTGACATACTTCTTAACTGGATGGGTCGTTGGAGCATTTCTCCTGGATGTAGTATTCTTTAAAGTGACAACTAGATATTGAGCACTCTTTTCACCGAAACTTATTCCTTTTTGTTTATAGTGATCATTGCTGCTAAGTAATGTTTCCAGGTCAACAATATCATGTACAAGAATGTTTTGGCTATTGATTTCTTCCTCTTCACTCAAAAAAATTTGAATGAGAGAACTACTAAACCCTACTTCTTTCATGTGTTCAATAGAGGTTTTATTTGGACCAAAACCTTTTATCTTCTCTACATACTTCAAATTGACATTGTTAAAATACCCTGTAAATTCATCAATTTTATTTATATTCCTCAGTATAAATTCTCCAATCTTCCAAGGAAGAGGAATAATGTTTTTTTCCTTTTTTCATGGAAAAAGTGCAACCATAAATTATATTGCCTCGCTACCTCTGTGATGAATAATTTATCGAGTACATAATATGGAAGAAAAGAAGTATTTTCTTTTGAGAAAAAAATTCTTATGATACTATGATTTTCCATTTTCTCTATCATCCCTTTCTTCTCTTGGAACTTGGCAACTTCAACAGATATCCTAGAGGTGCCCTCAACAATTTTTTTTTTCTTGAAGACTAAAACAAAATCATTATAAACTTCATAGAAAAACAAAGGGGTTTTATACCTCCATAACACCTGATACCAAAAGGTAACAGGGTCTGCTTCACATTTTACCCTTTGCTGATGGTCAAATTCAGGAATTGGCAACAACGAACGATAGCAAATATCAAATAAGAAGTCATAAAGAATTTCTTATCCTTTTTGTAATGAGATAGTTGGGAAGAAATTTTGATGGAACTGATCTTACCCCAATCAAGGATAGCTTTCTTTTGAACTGTAAAATACAAAATATATATAATCATCTGAGATATAGAAGCAGTATTTTCCTGACTTGTTGTTCTGGTAAATAACCATGCAATTTCTTGATAAGGGTTCTTTAAAGAGTCAACCTGATTTCGGGTTATGTCTATTGGGATAGACACATGATTCTCCAAGTATTTTGAAAAGAAGTCAAGCCCATTATTATGTTTCTTCAAAAAATTTCTACAATCTTCACCTTTCGAGGTGAGAGTCAGCTCTGGAAGCTTTAACAATTTACGAAAGACTTGCGATGAAAGATAAATTGGAGAATGTCCCTGGAGTTGTATGATCCTTTGGTTCAGTACATATTTATCCACACACCATGAAACAATTTCCTTACAATCGAACACCTCTCAAACACAACCAACAAGAGAAATACCATATGTTCGAATCATATTTCCATCTTGCTGTGCAGCGGGAGGGGAAGAATAATACAAGTATGCTCTCGACCACTGGAAGTTATGATCTTCACTGCCAAAAATATTTGAAGTGTCACCACAGAATTGTTGTCGAGTTGATTCTACCATTAAGTTGATAGAATTTTTTCTTTGTCTAGGTAATGGTTACAAATAATCCTTTTCACGAGAAAATGATAATTTATTCCTTTCATGAATGTCGATTAAATGAAATTTTCTCAAGCCTTTCTCCATTAATAACGACCTTTTCAAAATCTATATAACAATTGTTAGCCCTTAAATAACATTTATTGTGCATTGGGAAAAGCATGTAATGGTGGGGATGAAGATGAAGGAAGATCAATATGAAAGTTTCATGAACTTGACAACACGTGAATCCACAGTGGAGAAATGATCCAAAGAAAAAACTAAGAATGGAAGGGCAGTCAGTCGGACTCGCAAGAATCGGAAGATAGAAACAATTGGCAACTCAACATACATCAAAGGAATAAATGTAAAGTGATGGTCCAAGTGTAGAACACGGAAGTTGAAGAGTAATGTGTAGGGTGCAGAAAAAAAAAGGTAGATGTTCCAACCCGAGAACCCATGAACTAAAGAAAAATCAAAGTGTTCAGGAGAATTTTTGTAAGAGTGAGTGAACATAAATATAAATGCGACAATCCACAGTCCCGAGGACCCTCAAACTTGAAAATGACTAAGTGTAAAACCAAGAAAGGGAAAAATAAGTGATAAAAGGAAATGGGAAAAAAGGATATATAGGAGGGAGAGAAAGGGTGTAAAGAAGTGAGAAAAACATAACAAGGGAGGGGAAAAATGAAAATCATGAAAGGGATTCAATAGGTTCCCAACTTGAGTTCAAATAAATATTTCATCTTTCTTTCATAGTAATGCTCGGAAAAATATTTCTCTTGGAAATATCCTTTGAACTTCCTTCATGAGATCCTCTTCTCATCAAAGTTCTTGGCTTGCTTAATCTAATCCCATCATATGGTTTTCTTTCCTTGTAAGTGGTAGGTGGAAATTCTAGCTTCTACCTGAGAGGGGTAATCATGTAGCTAGAAATATTTCTTTATTTCCAATAGCCAAGACTCTTCCTCTTCTCCTCTCTTGTGCTCACCATTGAAATTAGGTGGCTTGATTTTCCTAAGTTCACCTTGCAAGATGTCTGCCTTGGGCCTTCTTCTTTTCCTCCAAACAAGAGACACACTTGGGCTACTCCCTGGCCCTGAGCTTACATGAGTTCTTATAGTGAACTTCCTTGGAGAATGTTGGCACCTTATCATGCTTCTTGATTTCCTACAATTTCCATGATCATCCCTTTTGCTATGGGATCTATATGTTGATACTTGTCTAGCACTAGTTTCTTGCTTAGTGCCAGAATATTTGTTAACTTTCTTATGCAACATGTTTAAGCTCTAAAGTATCTCTGAATGAACCTTCATAATCCTTTCATTATCATCTCTATAGCCCTAAACTTACTTATGTAGGCTTCTCATAGTGACAAGATCTTGCCTATCTCTTCTTCCATTTGACTATGTCTCAGCATTCCCCATGCTAAGATGCTGACCTCTGATCTCTTCCTCATGATTGTAAGATCCTTGAGCATATTCCATAACTCCAGTCCTCATATAAGAACTAAAGTTTCTTTATGTACCTCTAATTCTGCAATAAATGTGCATGTAATGATTATTGTTAGAACATGTGTAATAAAACATTTCATTAATTAACATACATGTTGTTTCCTCATCAATTTATGAAGGACGCATTTCATTAATTCACACTATGATTCCCTCGATGCATTCCTATTTGAAATATATTTCCATTTGATTTACTCATGTCTAGTCTGATATTTGAGCTTAAAGTTATGGCTTTTTGAAAAGGTCATTTTCACCCCTTTTTGTGCATTTTCTCTACTGGTGCAATTTTATTGAAATGCCAACTTCTGTCAACTGCAGAAGAAAAAATGTCAGGAACTAGAGAAAAGTTTATATGAGACATAGATAATAATAATAAAAGGGAATTCATAAAAACTCTCAGAATTTCAAATTTGATGATCTAGTAAAAAACTACAACAATCTGGAATCTGCAACTTTGTCATTTTTCACTCCTTTTTCCAGACTTGGAATTTTTAGCAGAACTGGCTATCTCTCAATATGTGCACTTATGGAAAAATTCAATAAACTAAATTTGTTTATATTGATGAGTATATAAAAATTTGACTGAATAAAATTTTCCAGTTTTGTGATCTAGGGTCACTTTTTCTTCTTTGAAAATATCAAAAATCCCCAAAAAGTGGCCCGAAATAGTGGATTTTGGAATATTTCAGTGTCCACATTCCACTCCCCATAGGATTTATTCAATTCCTTCGTGGGTTATTTATGCGCCTTCTTTTTGGACTCTCTCCAAGAGTTTCATTTTAATCTAGACTTATGTCAATGATTTAGACCCAGATCTTTAAAAACCACTATTTTGCAATTCCTTCCAAATTCAAGTAGAATTGGACAAGGGTCCTCTCTTTCGCTTTTGTAGACCTCATATCTACGGAAAAAACCCATAATTTTCATCTCATTATGATTTAATTTGTTCTAGTTATGGCCAAAATAAGAAAATGACTCCAGACTATTTTGCCTATGTGCAATCTGCATCGTCGATCTCAGGTCAGAAGCAATCTGGACCATTGATATACTCTCTATCGGTCATCGGTGACTGAATTTCTCCTATGGCATGCATAATACTTCCCCAAATTGTCAACCCGACTATTTTCCATTATCCCAACTCTCCGACGACTGACTTGCGCACAACTCCAAACCGACCAACCTAGTCATCGATCGTCGATCGTCGGTGATATTTGTTGGCGAATGGAACTCTCAACAACTTTGGTCGATGCTCGACCATCAGCCCATGAATGATCGACAATCCCCAATGGTTGTTTAATATGCTTTCCCAAATCGGTCTATTCGACCATCAGCCACTTCTATTGGCTGATGTGGCAACTGTTGATGTGGCATGAGACGTGGATGCAGACATGGCATTCCACATCATCTTGAGGTGCCAACTTGGGTGACATGGCATGAAACGTGGATGTAGACATGGAATTCCATGTGGATGATGACTTCTTCATCCTCTATTCCCCATTGGCCATCATTCTATTCTCTTTGAATAACCAGACACATCGTCGACTTTGGTCGACGCCAAACCATCAACGCATCGACCCTTGAGGAATTCTCTTTCTTGATTCGAACAATTTCTTGAATTGACCGACACCGAACTATTGGCCCATTGGCCATTGACGAATTCCATCGGCGATTGAAAATAATTTTGTGGATTTGGCTAACACTCAACCGTCAACCATTGATGGTCAAAGATGTCTTATGGCCAAACCAAACTCTTCATCATTTTGGTCGATCTGTCCATCGATCGTCGACGATTTCTCTTAGTGAACTTTAAAACTTAGAAAAATTTTGACTTTTCTTTGATTGATCAGGACCGTCGATATGATCCATTTCACAAACCCTGATTTAATCTTGGTCATTGATCTCATCAACCTTGAAAATGCCTGAATGCTTATGAATTTTTAAATTTATCATAGTCGATCTTGGTCGTCAATCACGAGATAAAACATGATTTTAGCTATCGATTCTCGAAACTTCCTGCAAATCTTCAGGTAACTATTAAAACTCGAATTTCGACCATTCCAAGTCGAATTTCGATCTGCAACTTCACCTCTCTACTCCATTAACCTTGTTAAACCATCCAAATTCATTAAAACTCAGATTTTTCCCACAGATTTGGGGATTTCTCTCTAAAATCTCCATTTTTTCCCAAACTCGTCACAGACAAAATCTTCAACAATGAATTTCACAAATTCTCAACCATATTGGCCCATACAAGCCCATTGTTTGAACCAAATCTATGATACCATAATGTAATGTCCCCCAACCCAACTGAGGGACATTACGGTGCAGAATATACATAAAAACAAAATTTATGCTAACTAAATTAATTATTTTTCTGTTAGCTGATTTCCTGTAGCCTACAACTACAAATCAAATAGATTTAACTACTGTCTACAACCATATAATATATTCATCTACAACATGATATAAATCAACATGAAATGTGGCTAAACAACTCATAACAACAACATATAAATAATTCTCATTTACAGAGAGTTCATGCACAACAATAACACATGTAAATAACTCAACAACAAGATAAAACACTATCTTTAAACAAGAATTGTGAAACCAACTTCTTGGTATGGATGTTCCAACCAACCATAGACTAATTGTTCCAAATATCAATAGCCAGTCACCCTTGAGCTGAGGCTAGCAATCCAAAAAAGAGGGTGGTCTCTCATAGTCCACTCACAGCTCATAAAACTCTCAACACAACTGATATTCTCCTACAACTATCCTGATTTTCCACCAACTCTCTTCCTCTTGAACTATCCAACCCAAGGAATGTACCCCTTCGCCAATGTTAGTCCCTCAGGCATCCCATTCATTTATCAAGGTCTCTCTGGCAGAGGCAGCTAGGAACTCAAGGGAAACTATTACTAGGAAAACTATCAACAAACCAACAACAAACATTTGTTGTTTTAGTGAAACTCACATAGGAATTCACTCTTCAGGCCTAAAAACCCGTCTCTTGATTTCTCCAGCTCCAATTCACTCAAATTATGCTCCAAATTGATTTAGAATTATCCCTCCATGGTTGTATTAGATTCAAGATCTGTTTCTTTCTCTCCCTTGCCTCCCATGCACAAAACTTTACTAACTAAAAACTGTTGTCCCAACCCATATGAATTTCCTCTATTTGTATTGCCTTTATTCACTCACACTCTTCCCTAGGCTGATTGTACTCAACCCCCATGTGCCCAATAAATTTGGGATGTAACCACTCACACCCACCCTCTTACATGTATTCAATGATTGGATTTTGGAACACTCAATTAGAATTGGGAAGGTTCATATACAATTAGAAAATTTAGGAAAATAGGTTAAATTAATATACATGGGTATTTCCCCCTTGGACCCCTCTTGGCCATTATCCTAGACACTCCCCCCTCTTGTGGATTAATTCTTCCCCCATATCTTGTCCATGTCCCCTTAGCAACTGACATAACATTTTATTATTAAAGCATTAAAATGCAATTCGCATATTACATCACTTTGGAAGTAGCCACATATTATATCTACATAAGCATTAATTAAAATAGGGATTATAGTGGGGATGTTACAGGTTAGCTTTTGAATATGACTAGAATTAACCATGTAGCTACCAATTTCCTGTATTAGTTTTTGGGTAGATTTTGGGCCTCTTTTACCTGCTTCTTTGACTTGCTTGCATGGGTCTTTGTGCGACTCTGGATGTATGTCGATTCCAGTGCAATATTTGGACGTGGCTCCTACTGTGGAGTTAAGATATACCTTGTGTACTTTTATAAGTCGTTCCAGGGGAACATGCCTCCTCTAATCATACCAGGTCAATTTCAACTAAATCCTAGTCATCCCATTTGACTTCCTTTTCTCCTCCTTTACCCTAGGTTGGGTCTTCTGCAGGGGGAGATGTGGGTTGATGTGGTAGGATCTGTTCGATGATGGGTTCCAAAATCTCTTTGGATTTGGCTTTGTCGACTTTGGGGAGATAACTGGTAGGTGGGGGATAATCCAAGAGGGTATTGAGAATGTCAAAGGAGTTGTTGGTGGAGGGTGCCTCAGGGGCGATGGGATGGGTATTTTTCTTCATCTGGCATCGTCATCCTTGGACTTGGGTAAATCCATCTTTTGGCTTGTCTTTGGTTGGCTTGGGGGCATTGGTGGGAGCATTTAGTGAGAAGTCATGAAAGAGGTGGCCATGTTCATGTCATTTTTGACATCAAAATGGGATATGTTTGTAGTCTATTTTTTCTCCGATTATTCATCTTGGTATTCCAATTTTATTGTTACTAGTAAGGGATTCACTATGTTCATGTAGACACATATGCATGCATAAAAGGTGTAATGACCCTTCCTTGTGGCTTCAAATGATTTAACAAAGATACCTAGGGTGTTTCCAATACCTTCAAGGATTTCTTCGAGCCATAATTCCTGAGGAAGGGATTATAGTCGTATCTAGACCAGGGCACAAGTGAAATATTCTTTCTCTGGGATGAATCATTCTAACCAGAAGAAAATATATAGGCTTGGAGAGTTGTAAAAATATGGGTCATTTTCAAATACTCTCTCCTTATATTCTAGGTGGTAGAAGATGATGATAAAATATCCCTTGGATCCTAGGTAGAGATAATAGTGTCTGTTCGACTTCCACCATGTGTTGATCCATTTTACAAGATATTTTTCAGAGGGCCATAAACCTAGAAATTTTCCAATGAAGGCGTGATCCCTCATGTACTATGTTTGTGCTCCAAATTGAGTTGAATTGATTACATACTTGGGGACTGTGGAGGCTTGAGGAATGAATTTTCCTGGTATCCAAGTTTGAGCCACTTTTGGATGAGAGGTATCGGCTTCCATCTCCATCCCTTTATTATGGATAAGTTCTTCTTGCAGGATCTGGTCTCTGAGGTGCAGTGGTGGATCAAAAGGGGGTTGCAAAGAGGAGGTTCCTTTTGTTTCTCATGTTGTGACATCGCAGTATGAGGAGGACTTCACCCCCTCATTGGATTCCATTAGTGTTGGTTTAGTCAAGTAGTTGCATTGGTAGCAGGGGTGACAAGTAAGGTGTTGGACACACCGACCACACTGAGAGGGGGGGGGGGGTGAATCAGTGCATGCATATTTTTACAATTCTTTCTTCCTTTAGTTAGAAACCACTTTAAAAATTACTATTCATTCAAAATTAGCTACTTTCATATATCAAAAACATTTATCAATAATAGAGAACTATGAATCATCACCATAATGAACACAAAGAACACCAGATATATGTGTAATATTTTGTATTATGTTGTTACATGAAGACTAGAATCTCCATGGTTTATGAAAACCAGATGAAAAGAGTACCAAATCTCAATACAAGACCCAAATTGTAGATCTCAACACTAACTGAGATGTGAGGATTCCAATCCTCAAGTACAAGACCCAACTTGTAGACATAAAACATTTTTTCCAACTATACCAACATATATACAACCTGTATATGCTGCAACACGTGTATGTATGCGCTTTCCTCCACTGCAACCCATTTATGTACGTGACTTGTCCTCTTCCAGCCTGTGTACACCCTCAAAAAACTAGGGTTTCCATTTTTTTGGAACTCTGAAACTTCCGACCATTCAAACCTTCACTGCCTCTGTCACATCAACCTGTAACCTGTCACTGTGCCATAAACCATATGCATATCTGTGCCATGTCATCAATGAATCATCTCCAACAACCTATGCATGTCCCTCATGCATACATCATCATACAACATGGATATCCCTCAACCAAGTACAAGTAGCTCAAAGGTGTGAATTATAAGAACCATATCAATACTATACCATACATAAGAGTGGTGCTCACTCAGCCAACCAACTATCCAAGTACAAAACCAAACATATCAAGAATTCCTCAAGCATTCACCAGATCATAATCAAATATAATCATCATGTAACCATACCAGAGCTTATGTAGATGATCTGAACCTGTGGAATTTTGACCTGTGAACTTGCTTCAGACTTTAGGGACCTGGTACCAACATCTACTCAATTTTTCATGAACTTTTCACATGTACGTGACTTCTCCTTCTACAACCTGCGTATGTACATTATTTCCTCCACTGCATCCTGCGTATGTACACTTCCTCCTCCACTGCATCCCTCTCACACCTCAGAAACTATGTTTTTTCTGAAACTCTGAGATTTTTGTCATTGACCATCCTTTACTACTTTAGAAAATGACACTACAGCCTCAACAAAAGATCAATATATCAAAAGATATATAAGCAATGAATAAGTGTGTGAGTGTACAAGTGAATGGATCCTTGAGGTGTATTTATACTTGTGCTAGCTAAATCCTTTCCTTAATTTAGGGCTTTTAGGGTTTTCTTGTTACAACGACTTTACCCCTTTGACTAGTTGACGTGTAACCAACTAGGGATTCTCAACCCTTCCTTGGGGCTTCCAATTTCACAAGGCCATATATCCTTAACCGTGAGGAACCACATGGAGTTCCACATATCACCAAAAATGGAACAATGAGTACTATCCATCTATGAGGGTATTTCCTACATGCACATTGTCCTTCATGTCATTATTCCTCAATCAAATTCAGGTCCCATAACCACACTTAGGGGTTTCTTATAGACTTATTCAAAACATATTCCCATGAGGGTGATTCTTAGAGATAAGACATAAGGGGACCACTTTGGATACTTCTCCAAATATACCCATCACATCAGTTGACATCAATCTAACTGTCCAAACCAACTGGCTAAGCCAGTTGTCCAATGATATCATGATCTCTCCAAGGGTTCACATCAATTTCCAATATCACTTTCCATGGGTTGACATCAATGACAACCAACTATCCAAACCATCTATCCAACATAAGGATGATTATCAACATAAGAGGTTCGCTTAAGCATCAGAAAGCCTACCCAAAGAGCTTTAGTTCAACAATAACAAACATGGTCTCCTCATAATGGATTTTTAGTTGTCCACAATCTTCATATCCACCTAATATAGGTGGATATTGGTGGCCACCCATCTCTTCAAGTTGGCTCAAAACAATTTTCTGACAATTTTGGCAAATTACTATTTTTAGCAGTTTTTAACTTCTCGGGCCATTTTGATGGCCTAAATAGAAAATTGTGTATTATTGTATCTCTATGTTTATGTTTGCATCTCAAATACATTTTTGTTATATTATTGGATATCCGAGATATCTCTGAACATTTCTTTATTATATCTTCTCTCTCATTTTGTGCCAAAAATAATCTGGATCAATGGTATCAGAGCAGGCTGCGCTTGATCGTTTTTCAGTGCATGTCCCCAATGAGGTCCAAGTATAGCAAGTTGGGCATCGATCTTGTCTCTCTTGAAGAAAATCTATCTCCCATGCCCAATAAGACCTCCGTGGCAGAAGAAAATTAAAATGATAGAGCAGGCGATTCTATTAATCTGTTGCTTGAGCAAGCTCTCACGCGACAGAGGGACGAAATGATGGATAATTTCTCCCACGTCCTTCAACGCATGCCGATAACAATAGGCGCATATTCATCAAGAGGCCACTTTGGAGGCACCTTGCCTTTCAAGGTACAAATTAATTTTGATATTCCCATATTTGAAGGACATATAGATGCATATGCCTTAGAAAAATGGTTAAATCTGCTAGAAGGTTATTTCTCTATTCATAATTTCTCCAACAGGGAAAATATCAGCTTCACACTCCTTAAGGTTCTCTGCCATGTCAAACATTGGTGGGAAACTTACCAGGAGAAAAGTTCCACAAAGGAGTCTAGAATATATGGGGTTGAGCCCATTTTGGATTTTTTTGTGGATGCGATAAAGGAAGAATATTATCCTGTTGGAAACTATTAGTACTGAGAATCACCCTCAGACTGCTAGAGGATAAGCCCAATACCCATCAAAATGTAAATGTATTAGAATGGTTTGAGTAGGTGGATCAACAAGACTTTAAAGAAAGGAAAAGACAACATATATCATTGCATATCAGTGATGGACCATTAGGCTATGGAGTCATAAACAGTCTGCTCATTGAAGGCATTTAAGCTCCCTATCAGACAAAAGATTTGTATAATGATGAAGAGAGGAATAAGAGAATAACATAAAGAAAAATATTCACTAAGAAAAGATCCTCTCTTCTAAGAGAATTTATATGTGTCTGAATAGTAAACAATGATAAATAGGATAGCTTACAGTAGATCCTCTACCACATCAAGAATCTATCAATCAAAGGAAAATTTTAATCCTTAAAATCTGAAATATGTTCAAACAAGAAGAAGAATAGAACAAAGAACATAGAAGACAAATCTAATGAAAAAACTCATATGAGTCTTCAATAACAATCAAATTTATAGCTACATGCCCCTCTCGCTTACAAACTGAAATATACAGTCATAAACATTTCTCAAAACTTCCTACCGGTCTTGGGCCAAACCCCCCCCCCCTTCTTATAAAATCATACATTCATGCATTTATAATCAAAACAGTAGACATGTCTTGCTGCTTGGGAACCTCTTCTCCAGTGTTATGTGTCTTCTCTTGTCTGTCATGTTCCTTCTATCAAAAGGAAACTCTGGTCAGTATCGGCATGTAGGAGAAACTGCCCTCTGTTGTACTTTGGGTTGAGAATTTTCTATCTCCTCGGTCAGACCCTCCATGCTTCCATTTAAGGAGATAGTCGATGATTCAACCACCAATCCTTCTTGCATTGATTGATTTCTCCTCAGGATCAGGATGAGGCTTAATGCCTAGTTTTTTTCCATGCGCTGCTCTCAGATTGGACCCTATATTAGCATGTGATTGTGGAAGTTGGAAAGGGCAGTTTGGGTCCACACCACTTTGACCCCTGCAATCCACTACCAAATTCCACGTACCTCTTTCGCTATCTCATGGTTTCGATTGCGAGACCGTTCCAGAATTTTAACATTCGAGCATGTTTCATCCCTGCAATGAAGTGTGGTCATCGATCTATTGCAATCTGTGATGTGGGTAACCTTGCTATTTTAGCACCCCCGCTAAAATTTATCCATCTGCCAACTCCAGAATCCTTTTAACCATGTTTAGATATGGAGCTAATGTTGGCACTCAAGAGATTTGAATGCTAAGCAAGGATATCTCCCGAAGGTTGATCTTCCGAATCTTACGTGGTGGACTGATGTCATTGTGTTTTCATAACTACAAATGGATGAGCACCATGTGTCTTTGGCACTTTGGAACTTTAGGAATCGAGAGTTTTGGATTGTGAAGCATGAAAAACACACAGAGTGACATGGTATCCTACAATGAATGCTATGCATCCTCGATGGATAAGTGCCATGTGTTGAGTTGAAAAACATCCATGGAGTGGGAGGGCCTGAAGTGACGTGTCAGCCTGATGTCACTTTGGGACTTAGGGATGTTTGGATGGAAATATCCCAAAGTAACTTTCTCCCAGTTGACGTGGCAGCCTCTCATTACTTCGGGAATTTGACACTTCAACACTTCGGGATGTTTGGATGGAAATATCCCAAAGTAACTTTCTCCTAACTTACGTGGTAGCCTCTTGTTACTTCGGCAATTCGGGACTTTGAAAATAATGGAATTTGGTCTAATCGTTAATCCTTGCGCGACTTTGAAGCTACGAATGCACGATAGCCATTAATCTGAACTGCACATGGGATCTCCCCCGTTGAAAATTGAAACCCCCTGTTTGCTTGTATTTCAAGCCCGAAATGGACTTCTCTGAATGATGCATTTTACTCATAGTTTTTCCCTATGCATACAACATACTTGACCGGCCTAACTTTATCAACCAGAAGAGAAAACACTTATAGTAAGGTATGAAAAAAAGAGAGAGATAGGGCTTAGGTGTAGACCTAGGTCTTAACAAAAACTACATATGACCCATGACAACTTTATGTTATAATAGTCGCTCCACAGGGGATGGCATGCTCCCTGTGAGCTGCCAAGAACAAGCAGTTCTAGTGTCTCACACAAGGGTTATTTCCACAAAATGTGCATGCATGAAAGCATCTCTGCTTCCTATTGAAAAATCAAGAATATTCACAAACTGAAAACGAACTCACTACAACCCAAATTGCTCAAAAAATGAGCTTTATTCACCCTACTCCTACTCTAATCAAGTATGTTGCTTCTTGATAAAGTAAGATCATGCTCCTAATGAAGCCATGCAAGTGTCTGAATAACGACTTGAATTTTCCTTTCAATTTTATGTAAAGTCATAAACACATAGACTACAGTATGTAAATCATAAACTTGGAAATCATACTTAAAATCCAAAAATCTAGCCTTAAAGATGGCAACGGCTGAAACTTCATCACTGCTGAACATATCCATATAAGTGGCAACTGGATCTTGAAATTTGCACAAAACTTGTTGCTGATCAACAACTGATAGAGAAACATGCATCATCAAATTCTCATTTAATCCTTTATGTTCTCCTTTACCATATGTTTGTAACTCATATCCATAACTTCCTTTTGCTGATGTATACACTTCCTCTTTGAAATCAGAATATTCAAAAGGGACATGTTGATCTTCATAAACATTTAAAACAATAGATACATCTGATATGATGCCATATGTTTTTTTTTTATTGCTATCATAATTAATATCATTCAACACCTCTTGATCTTCATGGCAAATGATTTCTTCTACAATAAATGCTTCATCAAAAATCTAGTTTTCGTGACTAGCAGAATCTTCATGAAGCAAAGAAAACTCATCACAATAGTTTTCATAAAGATGTTCAGCTGAGAAATACTCTTTACAAAACGAATTGAAAGCTGGATGAAAAAATGTCAAAGAGCTGATGCTTGCAATTGGAAGAGATCAACATCAATCACGAGCAATCCCTTCTAATGAATACCTAAAAATCTTAATCTGGACATCTTCATGCACAATATGAAGTTGATGAACAAAATCATGAAAATCTAGCAAATGTTCGGATGGTACCTCCCACTCTTCTCCTTGAAATTTAGGAAGGCTAATTTCCCATTCATCTCTACTAGGATCTAGATTAGGGAAACCAACTATCTTTGAAAAATCACAAAAAAACATACCGCTGAGCTAAACTCTTGTCCATTTCAAACCAGTGGAGTCACCAATAGATTTCTGAACAATGGAGTCACCATGGTGAAATATGAGCAATCATAACAATGTGTCTAGCTTCAATTCACCATCTAAAACTGGATCCCTTCATTGTCATTCTCCCAGGGAAGATATCTTCAATTATGTCGCCAACAATGATGCCATTAATGTTAGCACTGAGTATCACCCTCAGACTGCTAGAGGATAAGCCCAATACCCATCAAAATGTAAATGGATTAGAATGTTTTGAGTAGGTGGATCAACAAGACTTTAAAGAAAGGAAAAGACAACAGATATCACTGTACATCAGTGATGGACCATTGGGCTATGGAGTCATAAATAATCTGCTCATTGAAGGCATTTAAGCTCCCTATCAGACAAAACATTTGTATAATGATGAAGAGAAGAATAAGAGAATAACATAAATACAAATATTCACTAAACATAGATCCTCTCTGCTAAGAGAATTTAGATATGTCTGAATAGTAAACAATGATAAATAGGCTAGCTTATAGCAGATCCTCTACCGCATCAAGAATATATCAATCAAAGGAAATTTTTAATCCTTAAAATCAACAATATGTTCAAACAAGAAGAAGAATAGAACAGAGAACATAGAAGACAAATTTGATGAAACAACTCATATGAGTTTTCAATAACAATACAATTTACAACTACATGCCCCTCCAACTTACAAACTAAAATATACAGTCATAAAAATTTCTCAAAACCCCTTCTTATAAAATCATACATCTCATGTATTTATAATAAAAACAATAGGCATGTCTTGTTGTTTGGGTGCCTCTTATCTAGTATCGTGTGTCTTCTCTTTTCTGTCCTGTTTCTTCTGTCCGAAGGAAACTCTGGTTAGTATGGGCGTGCAGGAGAAACTGCCCTCTATTGTACTTTGGGCTGACAATTTTATGTCTCCTTGGCTAGAACCTCCATGCTTCCATTTAAGGATTTAGTCGATGATTCAACCACCAGTCCTTCTTTCATTGACTGATTTCTCCTCAGGATCACGATGAGGCTTAATGCCTAGTTTGTTGCCACACACTGCTCTCAGATTGGAACCTATATTAGCACGTGATTGTAGAAGTTGGAAAGGGAAGTTTGGATCCACACTGCTTCAACCCCTGCAATCCACTACCAACTGACATGTACCTCTTCCGCTATACCATGGTTTTGATTGTGGGACCACTCTAGAATTTTAACGTTTGAGCATGTTTCATCCCCGCAATGAAGTGTGGTTGTCGATCTGTTAGAATTTGTGATATGGTTAAACCTGTTATTTTAGTGCTCCCACTAAAATTTATCCATCTTCCAACTCCAGAATCCTTTTAACCATGTTTAGAGATGGAACCAATGTTGGTGCTCAGGAGCTTTGAATGTTGAGCAAGGGTATCTCCCAGAGGACGATCTCACAAATCTGACGTGGTGGCCTGATGTCATTGTGTTGTCAGAGCTAATGATGGATGAGTGCCATGTGTCTTTGGCAGTTTGGGACTTTGGGCTTCAGGAGTTTTGGATTGTGAAACATGAAAAACGCCTGGAGTGGTACGGGACCAGAGTGACGTGGTAGCCTATAATGAATGTTATACATCATTGGTGGACAAGTGCCATGTGTTGAGTTGGAAAACACCCATGGAGTGGTAGGGCCTGAAGTGATGTGTTAGCGTGACATCACTTCAGGACTTCGGCTCTTCGGGACTTCGGGATGTTTGAATGGAAATCTCCCGAAGTAACTTTCTCCCAGTTGGCATTGCATCCTCTCATTACTTCGAAACTTTGAGACTTCGACACTTCGGGACTTCAAGATGTTTGGATGGAAATCTCCCGAAGTAACTTTCTCCCAGCTGATATGGAAGCCTCTCATTACTTCGACACTTTAGGACTTTGGCACTTTGGGGCTTTGGTCTGATCATTAATCCTTGCGTGACTTTGAATCTCCAAATGCACAAGAGCCATTAATCTAAGCTGCACATGGGATCTCCACTGTTGAAAATTGAAACCGCTTGTTTTCTTGTATTTCAAGCTTGAAATGGACTGCTCTAAATGTTGCATTTTTCTCATAGTTTTTCCCTTCACATACAACATACTTGACTGGCCTGACTTTATCAACTAGAAGAGGAAAAATTTATAGGAAGGTATGCAGAAAAGAGAGAGATAGGGAAGAGGTGCAGACCTAGGTCTTAACAACAACTACATATGACCCATGACAACTTTATGTGATAACAAAAACTATGAGGACCAATACATGAGATGGACCACACTACGGCAAGAGATGGGCCAAGCAGTTCCGTAGTTCACCAATACCTTCCATACCTTATGCACCAAGCTAGGTATCAAAGACTTCGAGCGACATTTGGTTTAGAAATACCATGGGGCTCTACATAGATACATCCAAACTGAAATGTATTTTCTGGACATCTCATCACTCGGTGTTGCTTATCGAGATGTTGTTAAAATCAAGCATAAATTTAAGCACCAGAACAAATAGGAGTTTGGGTATGCAAATCTACAACAACCAAAGTATGATAAAGAGGACCCTAACAAATAGTCTCCCAAAAACCATTCCAAGCCATATAAAAAGAAGGGTCATGGAAAGACAAAGAAGGACACCAGAAAATGGTGCGATTTCCACAAAATCCCTTGGAACAACACCGATGAATGTTGCTCAAAAAAGTCATTGGTGTCTGAGATAAAAGACAAGGAGTTGAACCCTGATTCAAAATCTAATTTAGAAAATATTGATAGAAGACAGATCATCGAAGCAGACTCCACTACTATTGTTGCAACTGCAACAATTCAACTAGAAGAACCCATAGATCTCGAAGAGGGGGAGCGCCTTTTTCATTCAAAGATGTGTGTGAAGGGGACCCCATTGCATTTTATTGTTTATAGAGGAAGACAAAAGAACTTCATCTCATTAGAGGTCATCAAATAGTTGGTATTATTGACAACACCACACCCACAACCATACAACATTGGGTGGCTTCACCAGGGACGATATATTCATGTCAGCCAGTAGTGTCGATTGTCATACAGAATCCAACCCTTCAAGGATGATTTATTATGTGATGTTTCCCCACTGGATGTGTGTGATGTTCTCTTGGGCTATCCATATATGTGGAAGCGCCATGTTATCTATGAGTCTCGACCCCACAGTGTCATTGTTACTCTAGGGGGTCATCTCTACAAGATACCAGAGGTAGTTCCAACTATTGTCCCACCTAAAAAATGCCACAAGGTAGTATCTCATACTACAAAATTCATCTTCCTCACAATCTGTTCAAAAGGTGAACAAAAGGATACTGCAATCACTACAGCCTCGGCCCAAGCACCCTCTATCCAACAGAAGTAGGTTGAAAAGAACGCAACAAAGTGAAAAAATTCCTTCTCCACCCAGACATCTCATGTAGCCCAACTAGTTGAACAGATTCAACCCCACCAACAACAGGTTCATGACAACCTTCCACAATGCAACGTCTCCAACAAGGCAAGCAGCACATCAAGATTCAATTGCTTTCTCCTCTCCCCCAGGAACTCAACGTAATGGAGACCATTGCTTCCTAAGGATGGAGGATTG
This sequence comes from Picea sitchensis, assembly GCA_010110895.2. NCBI lineage: Eukaryota > Viridiplantae > Streptophyta > Pinopsida > Pinales > Pinaceae > Picea > Picea sitchensis. Next base: position 204,139 of record SNQJ01S0002003.1, on the reverse strand, counting down.
ATACAGGTGGATATAGGTGGACACCAACCTCTTCCAACTGGTTCAAAACAATTTTCTGACAATTTTGGCAATTTACTATTTTTAGTAGTTTTTAACTTCTGGGGCCATTTTGAGGGCCTAAATGAAGGTTTTTCGGGATTGAGATTCTCAATGATAGTCAAAGGCTCTGATTGATCCCCCATAATTAATATCCTCATCGATACCTTTCCAACGAGCTATCGTGCACCCCAAACGGAGATCGTATGCCAAAGTTACGCCCCCGGGAAGTTGATACACCAAACTACCCAAAACGGGGTCCACAAAACTGTTGGCTTTTCATTTTACGGGGTTAGGGTTTTGGATTTTGTTTTTGATAAAAATGCCTTTGGAGCCTCATTGTAAAATCATCTTCTTGCGAATGCAAGTAGCAGACACATCTCTTCTCAAAGAAGCTGCTGCCATTCTAGCGAGTCTTTCACTCTGTATTTTTACAGTCTTTGTACATTTTCGCTCTTTAATAGAAAATTGTGTATTACTCTATCTCTGTGTTTATGATTGCATCTCGAATACATTTCTATTATATTATTGGATATCTGAGATATCTATGCACATTTCTTTATTATATCTCTGCTCTCATTTTGTGCCGAAAATAATCCGGATCACCACCTTTCTATTGCTCACAATTATTTTAAAATAAATTTTAATATTTATTATAAAATAAAATTTATATTTGTTTTTGATTAGTTAAAATTTTATCTTAAGGAAACACGTTTAAGACTTGAAGGTATCCACTATGAGTAAAATTCTACCCTCTTATAAACCATTTACTAACTCATTAATAGGTTATTTCAAATGATCTAATTTTACTGAAATAACGTTGATTAATAAACCTACATTAAGGATAATAGTCAATAATAACTATACTCACTACTGATTAATAATTAAATTAGGATAAATTTTATCACTTTCAAACCCCCCCAAAAAACTTTAAGATTCATTTTGATAATTAAAAATCAACCCATTACAATTTACAACTTATATTTTTTTATAAATAAAACTTATTAATTAGTGTAGATTATCACCAATCCACTCCTACACCATAACCATTAATTAATTTATATTAATACACCACAACCATTTTCTTCCTTTACGATTTGGAAACTTTTAATATGATTATCTATTTATTGCATTNCCCCGGGAAGTTGATACACCAAACTACCCAAAACGGGGTCCACAAAACTGTTGGCTTTTCATTTTACGGGGTTAGGGTTTTGGATTTTGTTTTTGATAAAAATGCCTTTGGAGCCTCATTGTAAAATCATCTTCTTGCGAATGCAAGTAGCAGACACATCTCTTCTCAAAGAAGCTGCTGCCATTCTAGCGAGTCTTTCACTCTGTATTTTTACAGTCTTTGTACATTTTCGCTCTTTAATAGAAAATTGTGTATTACTCTATCTCTGTGTTTATGATTGCATCTCGAATACATTTCTATTATATTATTGGATATCTGAGATATCTATGCACATTTCTTTATTATATCTCTGCTCTCATTTTGTGCCGAAAATAATCCGGATCACCACCTTTCTATTGCTCACAATTATTTTAAAATAAATTTTAATATTTATTATAAAATAAAATTTATATTTGTTTTTGATTAGTTAAAATTTTATCTTAAGGAAACACGTTTAAGACTTGAAGGTATCCACTATGAGTAAAATTCTACCCTCTTATAAACCATTTACTAACTCATTAATAGGTTATTTCAAATGATCTAATTTTACTGAAATAACGTTGATTAATAAACCTACATTAAGGATAATAGTCAATAATAACTATACTCACTACTGATTAATAATTAAATTAGGATAAATTTTATCACTTTCAAACCCCCCCAAAAAACTTTAAGATTCATTTTGATAATTAAAAATCAACCCATTACAATTTACAACTTATATTTTTTTATAAATAAAACTTATTAATTAGTGTAGATTATCACCAATCCACTCCTACACCATAACCATTAATTAATTTATATTAATACACCACAACCATTTTCTTCCTTTACGATTTGGAAACTTTTAATATGATTATCTATTTATTGCATTTTATTTTTCTATAATTTAGTTCACTTCTTAGACCCTCATGGGATTTGTGATAATTTTGTTCACTTATTAGATCCTCATGGGGTTTTCCTACTCAATCCAATGCATGTTAATTACTTTTAATTATTATTTTTAAAATATTAATGATAATGTTTTCATAAAACTACAACGAAAAGAAACATTATTCTGAAATCTTTAGAAAGAAAACATCATGTTAATTATTTTTAAAATATTAATGATAATGTTTTCATAAAACTACAACGAAAAGAAACATTGTTTTGAAATCTTTAAAAAGAAAACATTGGATATGATATTAAGTTGACTATATGTTGTTTTTTTTATTATAGTAATTTTTAGATTGATCATTAGGACTTAAGGTTGGACATTCTTAAGTAAGATTGAGCATTTATTTTCAATTGGTTAACAATATAATTTTAGTTAATAAAAGAATTTGAAAAGAAGTTATTTCATTTGACATAGAAATTGTTGGTTATTCCTTTTGATTAAGGATTGCATTTATGACATTTTGTAAGGTAAGCATTTATTTTATTATTTTATGTTTTTTTAATGAATTTTGTTATTTTATTTATTTTTTATATGAGATTCATAATATGAATTATTATTTTTTTTCTAAAAAAAATATTGTGAGAAATTTAAGCAATGTTTCTTCATATTAAAGAATGACATCTTTAGGAAATTTGTCATCACAGATTAGTGTGTCTCATTCAAAGCTATGTTTCATGGGAACCTGTCCCCCACAAAAAAATTTGTACCCATTGTTTCAACATTTCAGGGATTTGAGGAGCCCTAGGGAAACATCCCCAAATGGATGATGATGAATACGATGATCTAAAATCAACGAAGGAGAAAATTATCAAGTCAAATTTAGATATAAGTGCAAATGAAAATGAATTTTTCCAAGTACAACATGACCAAGTTCAACTTTCTATTTCCAAGCCAATCATCAGACCTTGGAAAGAAAATAACAAAAACAAGCATAGAACAGAGCTTGGATATGAAAACGAAGTTACCTTTCATACTCCAGATTATTCTAGACCAATCTAGTTCCAAAGAGATAGATTCCTTGAAGAAGTTTTAACTTCACCTGTTCAAGTTGAGCATCAGAGTGTCAAATGCCAACATTGAAATCGAGTTGGTCACATGGAGAATCAATGTTTTGATCTCCATCATTGTTAACATTGTGTCAAGAAGAATCATCCATCAAAACAATGTTCCAAGAGAAACAAACCTACAAGATTGAAGATTCATTATGAGTGGATTGATCCTTGGCAATGTTCATCAACGACCAAATGATTATTTCAGTCTTACCGAAGAATTCAAACTCAAGTAAAGACGCATCTTGTAGGTGACGGTGAAAATCTTCTGCACCTTAAGGGGGGGAGTTAAAAAATCAAGTGAATATGGTTTGAGAAACCATTTGTAGTATCTCCTTTCAGCTAACAAAAGGGGGAATTGATGATGGAATTGAATATGGTTGTTAGACTGAAAGTTTTGACGACAAGAAAACCAAATTTTCCAGATGGGAAACTGCAATTTGTAGATGGCAGACTTGGCAGAATTATGGTTCAATGTATTACAAGTGAATCATACATAGGATACATGATTGGGATGTTGTTTTTAAGAGAAATGCTGTGGAATTTATTTTTACTTGGATGGTCATTTGACTTAGCAGAGGATAACTACATCCTTTCGTATTGCAACTTGGCATTTAATTGAGTTGTTAGGCATTTTCAAGGATTTTTCAGACATACATTTGATTCACTTCTCTTGGTTCACTCTCATCATATTGGAGTTGACATCAATGAACAAATCGTAGGCATTCTAGATCACATGATTTCACAATGAGATTTTCCAAATTTTTCAGCATCCATATTTGACATTATTTTAGGGAGTTCTTCATTGAGGCTCAACTTAGGAGTTTCAACATGAAGACTTGGATATGGTTGTTACGAGGAAAATCTCTCTATGGCTAGGGGTAAACCACAACAGACATAAATGACTGTAGAAATCAACTCTATTCTCAAGTATGCTATATAAACGAATATGCTAACAAGACAAGATAAAAGACCTACCTCATCCAGAAGTTCGATGAAGTACACCGTTGAGAACCTGACCCAAAGCAATACACATGCAACTAGTCCTCAACAACCAAGAAAATAAAGCATATGGTGATAATAAATGATGTTATCACATTCAATAGCGTAATCCATTAATAAACATGACAAATATGCCCATGGAATAATAATTCAAATATTTGTAAGATATCAATTGGACAGGGAAAGAGTATTTCTATTAATATATGATCAACGAAAGTGAAAATGTTACAGACTTCTGTGTTAGCATGGTTCAGAACCGAGAAACTAAGTTCCTTCCATTTGGGCCTCCACCACTCAATCTTCCACCAAAAGCAAGCTCATAGAAGAGAGACAATGAAGTTCTCGATCAATAAGGGAAGAGCTTGGGGGATGAACATTGTGTTCAGAATTAAAGGACAAAGGGATGTAGAATCAATATGAAGTATATAATTTCTCCAAAGTAACTTTGCTCTCAAAGTTGAATTATTTCTCCTCTTTTCCATAGATCGGAATTGGCCCATTTATATCCTTCAAATGGAACTAAAGGGCCGAGTCAAAATGTTTCCTATATATGGAAGGCCAAGGATCATAGATCTCCTGTCGTGACATGGAAACCTGACACCATTTTTCATTTTTTGGGAACAAATCCTGATGTACACGGGATGTAGTGGTCTAGCTTGCATATACGCATGTTGTATAGTAGGCAAGGTGCGTACATGTGGAAAAAATGTATTTTTTAGTTCTGGGATTTTGCAAAAAGGGATGAAAATTCTGCATAGGGAAATGGACAAAGGGCTTTTGTGAAAGATTGCATAGGGTGAGGAAAATATTGCTATAACAGATGCCCCCTAATGTGTGAGGTTAGAGGAGTATATGCGATGACCGAAATACATTATAAACAACCCAGAAGTGGAGTGATGGGGAACTAGCTGGAAGAACTAGTTTCTCATTACATTCTGCACTGACTTTGGATACATGGTTGCCAATAGAATTACACTACAAATCCATGTGAAAATATACAAGAAAATTGTTTGTGGCCATGAATAGGCAAACACAAATGCGGTTACATGCCAAAGGCTATCACAGTCACAAACAAGGCCCGGTAGAACCATTCTCAAAATCAATATGAAGATATATGTATACAATGGAGTACAATCTGATCTCCCATGATCCCTGAAGTCATATAGGTACTAGTCCAATGAAAAGGAAGCAACATCTCAAGAAAGCTGCGGCCACATACTAATGTCTTCAACTCTTCTACACAATCCTCCAAAGGTGCAAGTATACATCATGTGAATAAAGGAGTTGAGGTCAAACACAATGAGACACCTTTTGATTACTAGTCATTGAGGTATACTATTAACAAACGCAAGACAGCCTACCGATAATGAAAGTAGGTATCAAGGCACAGAGTACATTCTTACAAGTGTGAATAAATGAGTCAGGGTCGAACACTTGAAGAATCCATCGATCATGAGACATTGATATATTCCCAATTGTCGATGGTGAGAGAACCTACCACTAATGACTGCAAGCTTCAAGGTACTCATAAGACTCTAGGTATCGTTTCCAGAATAGATGAGCTGAAGTCGATGGAAGGAGACCCATTGAAAGGAGAGCATTAAGGCATCTCTCATCATTCATCATGAGGAATAAAGAAGGAGCTTCATGATTTGGAGGAAATCGGATGAATAACATGTTCACGAACCAATGAACCTGCACATCTTTCACGTGTGCCAAGTGCAAGTAGTACACAAAAAAGACCCTATGAATAGCATCCAATGAGGAAAATTGCCGACAAAGGTGAGGAACCCACCAATAAGGATAATGGTATCCAAGACACTGCACAAATCCCAATGTGTGAATAGATGTCTTGTCGTCGAACACAAGGGAAACCACCCAGTCAATGACCAATGATGAAATGTCGACTGTTGGGTTCAAGGTTACCTACCAATGATGAAAGTAGGACTAGGGTGCATGATAGGACTACAATATCATGTGATTTTGAGACAAAATGAGGGTATGGCTGACATTCAAAGTCAATAGTTCTGAGAAATGGCCGACACAGGTTGATAGACCTCCTTTGAACAAGACCATGAGACATATGGAAGACTCTGGCAGCATAGACCTAATGATGAAACCGTGAGATGCAGGAGGCATCAATGAAATTCTCCATAGGGAATGGAATAAAATCCAGTTGGTAGAGAAGACTCTGTAACGAGATCAACTTCCTAAGGCCATGCTAAACCCAAAATTATGATGACAAATGGACTTAATAACTTTGTGCTATGTTCAAAGGTGACACGACTGCTGCCAATATAAGATAATACTCCCTTCTCGCCCATCTTTTTTTGCTTTTTCATAGAAAAATGAATGCTATGTTACAGAGGAGGAAACGAGTGTCACAAGTAAGCAAAACTAGTTCCAATAGTGGAACATGTTGGAAATATGGAAATAACAGGGATGCAGAATGTCAAGGTTGTCATTGATGGCAATCGTCTATGGCAGAAGAAG